>OX376374.1:66163628-66271885 GCA_947369275.1 Nemotelus nigrinus
CAAATAACGATAATTAAGAAAAAAAATATTATTTACATAAAAAAAAAGTAGTATTTTATAATTAGAAAGATGAAAAATTGATTTTTTTCCCTATGTGTAAACTCATTCTTGACAGACTGTATATATATATATATATATATATATATATATATATATATATATATATATATATATATACATATATATATATATATATATATATATATATATATATATATATATATATATATGTATATATATATATATATTTATATATATATATATGTATATATATATATATATAGATATATATATATAAATATATATATGTATATATATATATATATATATATGTATGTATATATATATATATATATATATATATATATATATATATATATATATATATATATATATATATATATATATATATATATGTATATATATATATATATATATATATATATATATATATATATATATATATATGTATATATATATATATATGTATATATATGTATATATATATATATATATATATATATATATATATATCTATATCTATATATATATATATATATATATATATATATATATATATATATATATATATATATAATATATATATATATATATATATAATATAATAATAAAGCAAAACTTTTGAAATTTAACATCGGACAAGAATGGTAGCCCTCCCTCAATTTACCTATATTTTAAGCGTCAAAAACTTCAGTTCGCAAGAACTCACGATCCAATTATCAGATATAGTTGAAATTCACAGAATGTATTGGTATTTAGTGGGACCAACTGATAGAAGCAATTTGCGAATGCGGGCAGCTCTGTGCCAATGGTGCCATCTTGAAAAATTATTAAGAAAAAAAAACGGCTTTTTGCCCTATGAATTTTGATTCTGTTATCTGATTTACAGGAAACTGACACAGTAGCTCAGCCTTACTCTATTCCCAGCTTATTAGAAATTTTGGTTGAAAAATTCGGTTGGTGCTGCCAGTTATGGTAATTTTGGTGTCTTCGGTTTGGAAAATTCGCTCAGGAAAATAAATCTTTTTGACCTACAACTTCGAGTACAGTCATGAAACCAAAACGAAAGTCATACGATAAATGGAACTTTTTATAGGCATTATTCAGAAAGAATCTAGTTAAAAAACCATCATAGGGTTGCCAGCTATCGTTCGTTATGTATTTATTTAGAATATCTGTATTAAGCGATTTATCGTAAAATTTTTAAACGGTAATGATCTTCTAGTGACAATAAACAACAAATATTAAGTGTTCGAAAATTTGAAAGCTTTTGCGACTGGTAACCCTAAAACTTTTGCGACTGGTAGCCCTAAATTACCTCTAATTCAATATGCACTCAAAATCTGCACGATTCTTTTATTGTTCATCGATCATTAGTGTTTCGGATACACGGCAACATTAAGGATAGATTTTTCCTGAGTTATGTTGATACCAGAATCTGACAAACATTAGTTAATTACTTGATTGAGGAGATTAAGTAGTTAGTGGGAAAATAGATAAAACAAACGCATTTCTGTTTTCTTTAGTACAATCAGCATACGATGCTCCTGCGAACGGCAACAAAGCAAGCGCTTTATTGAATCACGTTTTGCACATTCAGTATACAGGATTGCGTGTAATTTCACTTTTGATGGAACTAGAGGATCGCGAGCAGTAGATATCAGAAGAGATGTTTTGCTTCGAATGTAAACCAATATATTTGTACAATTCATATTTTCGTCAATCACCTCGAAAGCCATCATGTTATGAATGATAACTATGCAAACTCATTGATTCAAACTACATGAATCTCTGCTAACGAAAAATATTATCAGTATTTACGGTGAATCAGACATGAAGATACAAAGTGACAAGATTTAGTTGTTATTCAATGAAATTTTTTCAAGATTAATCCTGGGTATAAACATTAATATCAGAAGGCGTCAATGTGTTGTCGTTTTAGCTTCGAGCAGTGAAATTTGCATTTTTCACTCTTCGGATTCTAGAATCTTCAAACGTGTTCCGTGAAAGTACTCATCCATACGCAAATGCCACCTTGCATTGCAAGGCATATCCAAATCCGCTTAGAAGCTGTGTGGTGGACTTTATGACAAAGTTTTGTGAACAGCGACGCGTACCTAACTGCCAACTTGACAGACACAACAATAAACTCACTTGTTTGTTTGCATTAGCAACCGATCAAGAATTTAATTTGCAGTAATAATATGACATTGAAATCCATTTATTGTCCTCCTGATCTATAAATACATAACAGGACGTAGACGCCATATACATTTTCGACCAAAATCATAGCATTTGCTCAAGAAAAAATGAAAGTTGCTGAGTTTTCGCTCAACTCCACAGTTTTGCTGTTCAGGAAGGTAACACAAATATTTTCTCATCTCGTAGTATGAAGCGAACAAGTTTGTTGAACATAAATATCAGCAGCACGGATAATAAAGCTAAGTAAGGGAACAAAATAAACGAGTGTCTGAAAATATATCGTAACGTGTGTGGGCCGGATTTTAGCTGAATCTAAAATTTAATGGCTGGGTATTGTAACGGAAATCATGTATTAGAGGACCAGTTCGTAATAGCCACAAACCATTATCTGAGTCGATTTATCGGAAATAATGTACGACAGGAAAGATATATAATGAATCGAAACCAGCTATGTATTTCTCTCACGGATCAAACCTGTTGAAGGTAGTAAGGGTTAGGCTGGCAACTTGTGCTAGTTTTTAGCTATAGAAATACATTTTCTTTAGTGCTCATAAAAAAGCGTACATAAAGTGAATCTCAACCAGCATAGCACACTACTTTTAAGCATGTATGAATGTTTCGATCCCGATATACGCCTGAGTTAGTTAAGTCGTTTGTTCTCAAGTTCATTTATGTTGCCGTAGAGTTTTCTCAATGTTAACTTTAAGAGTCATCGAATTCACTTGCTCATAAATTAATAAATCTTTCGACCTTGATCATGGACATTTAAATGATTTAAATCTCGTAACGCTTCTTAAAATATTTGAAATCCGAATCTTGTAACTCTAGTTAGGCATTTCATTACTCGCTCAAATTTTTTAAAGAAGAAAACGATAAATTTTGGGTCTATTTCAAATGGTTTTAAGCCCTGATTGGTGAAAGCGTTACAAAATGTAAAAAATCGTGTTGCTCTATTTGCCAAAGTAAAGACTTAAGTCAGAGAAGTAGTGTTACAAAGCACCGTGTACTGTCCAGTCGCGACACACAGATTTACATATTTATTTACATAAATACATCGGAACAGAATACAAATTCCAATTATGGCAATGATAAATGAAAAAACAAAAAAAAGTAAAAGATTAATATTTACAAAAAGAAAACTTAATTCAACAATCTAATGTCCTAACGCTCAAGTCAAGTATAAATGCTTTTAAATGACTTTTGAAGCTATAAAACGATTGTGGCAGAGATCCAAGCCCCAAATTATTATGACGTCTAGGGATTCTGACGAAAGGAGAAAAGAAGTACACATTTGTACGCGCGAACGGAACAGTGAAGACTTCCTGAGACCTGTTGCCCTATAACGAACTGCGAGGTCGGAATGAATTGGTGAAGCCAGATATAATACCTCGCTGCGATTTGAACAGGAAGCACTCGTCAAGCAACAGCCGGCGTGACTCCAAGGAATGATTTTGAAGAAACGACAAACGGGAAACATATGAGGAGTAAGGGATATTATATTTTTTAAATAAAGAGCGTGTGAACCTACGCTGCACACACTCGATGGCGTCAGAAAGGTAAAGGAAACGTGGAGACCACACTTGACAAGCATATTCGAGGACACAACGAACTAACATTAGAAAAAGACGAACACATGTACGAATGTCAACGAATTTAGAGGCAGAGTGAAGTACAAATCCAGAAACTCGGGAGACTTTAGCGATGACTTCAGCAACATGGAAACCACATTTCAATTTAGGGTCAAAAGTCACACCCAAGTCTCTAAATTGACTAACGGACGACAGTTAGTTAGAGGAAATTGAATAAGAAAAAGAAATAGGAGATGATTTGGGGGAAAAGGTCATATGTTTACATTTGCTAACATTTAAGGACAATGAGTTTCGATTGCACCAATTAAGAAGAACACACAGATCATTCTGAAGAATAATACAGTCATAAACAGACCTGATCACTCGGAACAATTTCAGATCGTCAGCGCACAGTAGACAAGGGGAATCAATAAAGGGAGGTCATTAATAAAAACTAAAAAAAGTAAAGGACCAAGGATAGACTCTTGCGGAACACCAGAAAAGGGATGAGAGGGATAAGAAGAGAGGTTTTTAATAGTGACATTCCACTCACGGTTACTGAGGTAGTACGAAAACCAAGAAAGGATTGGCCCAAAACAACCAAACTGTGAAACTTTACTGAGCAATAATTTGTGGTCGACAGTATCAAAGGCTTCAGAAAAATCTCTCTACGCTACGTCCACTTCTTCCTGATGAGCTAAAGCAAGGGCAACTGTATTTGAAAAAAGGATAAGGTTAGTCAAAGTAGACTTAACTCTCACGAACCTATGCTGTTCAGAAGCTAGCATAGGATGTATCATGTGATGTATTCTAGAGAAGACATTTTTTTCAAGGATTTTACTAAAACAGGGGAGAAGAGAAATAGGACGATCATTGAAGACGGAGGAAGTATCGCCAGTTTTGAAAATTGGGCAAATATTAGAAAGAAGGAAAAATATCGGATGATAGGCTCACATTGAAAAGGATAGAGAGGAGGACGCACAATGAGGAAGACATAGAGAACGCATTAAAATTGGGAATACAATCAGAACCACCGCAGGAATTCCGATCAAGGCTGAGCAATAAATTCTCAACTTCGAAGGGATTCGTACGGATTAGAGAAAGAGAAGGAGGAAGGAAAGAAAAAACCAGGGGATGTCCAAGAGAGGAAGAAAAGAATTTAGCGAAAAACTCACATACATCTTGTGCAGACGAGGAGATCGAGCCATTGAAAGTTACCTGGTTAGGGATGGAAGGATTTTTCTTTAAGAACCGAATGTAAGACCAAAAAAGTTTAGTATTGGAAGAAGAAATAGAAGACTCCAGACCAGCGAAATAATCGTGCATTGTTTGTTTCATTACGATTTTAGCGGAGGATTGCAGGGGCCGAAATACGGCAAGATCAGAGGCAGGATCCGATCTTCGAAACATTTTCCGAGCAACGTTTTTGAGTTAGATGGTCCTCAAGACTCGAGGAGCAACTAAGATCCCTTTCTCTGAGGAATATGGCAATGAAACATAAAGAGAAAGAGCAGGGTGGTGAGCGTCTACTAGCACAAAAGGATAGGATACGGTGGAGACAGATATTTCAGTAGAGGGAATATTAGTTAGGATTAGGTCAAGAATACGACCATTCAAGTTATGTGTAGTGTTAATCTGCGAAAGGGAGTTGAGGGAGAGGAAGGAAGAATGTAATATGGAGAGCTGATTATAGGACCAAATGCAATTCGAACCTGGATTCCAGTCAACAGAAGGTATATTAAAATCGTCACAGATTATTAAAGGGTCAAAAGGAAAACATTTATGAAGGTAAGAAGATAGCTCGGATGAAAAATTTTCGTACACAGCACAAGAATTATTACAAAGGAACATATACAGAGAAGTGAAGGAAGGAGGAGAAGGATGAAAGTTATGACAGAGTGCTCCATGAAGAGGTTCGCGTATCGAAATCAATACACCTCTGCCATGCGATTTGTTCGAAATAGAACAATTCCGATCTGTTTAAAATACCTGGTGCAAATGGAGAACTTTACTGCAATTAATATCATTAGAAAGCCAAGTTTCCGTGAGGCAGATAATGTTATCTAAGGCGAGTGAAGAGTTAAAGAATATGGATTGGAGCTTCGATCTCAAGCCACGCACATTTTGGTAACATAAAGAAATTTTACAATTTTTTGATATTAGGTTGGAACAGGTGCTTTCCTTTTCCGTTGAAAATTCGGATGAGGTATTCTGATGAAAGTTTTGGCAATTATACCGGGGGGCCAGAAATTGGTATCCAGTAATTCCTTGTTATCAGCAGTGGTGGATATTTTGAATGAGCTGATCAATCTTCCAGCGATGTTGTCTGGTTCAAATCCAAGTTTGTGATGAATGTAGTTCTTCACAGCAGCAGTACCCGTCTTATATTTATTTATTATTATTTATATTTATTTATTTATTTATCTATTATTATTCAACAGATAAAATCCAATTACTGAATATATAAAATATAAAATACAAATAATTCACTAATGAAAGAATGAAAAAATGAACAAAATAATAGGTGCGTTTTTTTGCACACCCGATCAGATCAAATTTTGTTAAGCATATTGAATATAACAACAAAAATCCTGCACTTGTGGCGTCACTAAATCAAAAAATGTTAAGCAGTAGTAGTTTATGGGTTTACATGTAGAGTGTGCTGATAACAGTAAGAGTGTTCTAAACGCTTCGTATCACTGCTGAAATCGGCAGTTTGAATTGAATGAATTTGCATAGCAATCTGCCATTTTCAATTATTTTACATCAAATCGTGTAGTGTGCTGACTGGTTTTGAGTGTTTCGATGCACATTACATTGTAGATTGTTTCATATGCAAGTTTCATGTCTGATTTCGATTAAAATCTGTGTAAGATTTCATTCAGGTTTTTTCTATGGATTATTCTAATTTAACAACCAATGTAAGCAAAATCTCAGCAAATGCAACAACATTTTCGAACACTGCGATTTTCTGCTCTGGATCGTTTTTTTGCAACCCTACGTTAACCTGCTCTGCTAGGTTGCAAAAAAACGCACCTAATAATGAGATGATAATGATACAAAATAAAGAACAATAATAAACAAAATCATAGTGAAAAAGTTCAAATTCAAATTAAGAAAAATAGAGAAAAACAAGAAAAGGAAAAAAAACTACATTGAATTAGTAATAAGCAAAACATTATTTTTCAAAAAAGTTTTAAAGGCATATAATGTCAGCGGTAGAGGATCAAACCGTAGAACATTATGTTGCCTTAGTAATCGCAACAGCGGAGAATAAAAAAAGATATCAGTGCGCGCAAAAGGCACACTAAACTCAAAAGAAGAGCGGGTACCATGCACTGCAACACGGACAGAAACGTGGCTACCAGCCTATGAAGCAATTTGAAGAGTAGGCACTCATCCAGGAAAAGTCTCCGTGATTCGAGGGAAAGAAGATGAAGGAACGACAGACGATCACTATAAGAATGGTAAGGAAGCTGAAATTTATAAAACTTATATTTATATTTTTATTATGTAAGTGTAGTCACAAAGTCTTGTAGAGGAGGAGTACCAGCAATCAAAGTTGGAGCCGAATGAATCTGATGTAGCGTTTCTTGATGCAAGGTTGAGTTGGCGCATTGCACAGAAATTCCAGGTTGCAAAAGTGAGATCATTGTTCACTTAGTTCAAATGAGATCATTGTTCACTTAGCTCGCGCAATGAGAAGTTCATTAATGAAGGCCGTTTAATGCAATGTAATGAGTTCAATGATTCATTGTAAGTATGAGTAGCAAGTTTTATTTTAATGGAGCCATTCGTTTTTAATCTATCGTCGTCAAGCAACCCATTCTAGAAGATAGTGTAAAACAGAGACAAAACCGATTGCCGTGCTGCCAAAAAGTTTCTCATCAAAAAAGCAAAGTTGGGTCAAACCGTAATGGAGGAGATGACATACCTTCACGGGGTTTCTTATTCAGAAAAAAAAACCATGATTTACAAGTAATACGGTTTTTTTAATCAATGGAAGGACTCACTTGACTCACGACCCAGGACCAAAACGGCCAATCGAAGTTACCAGCCCGCTCGTTCGAAAAGTCGGAAAAGTAGTATCGGAAGATGCTAGACTAAAGCAGACACAGCTCGCAAAAATGGTAGGAGTATCAGATACAACCATTATAAATAATTCTTACCATCATTTCGGTATGAACAAGGTCAGCGCAAGGTGAGTTCTGAGAATGCTCACACCGCTTCAAAAATAACAGCACGTGCAGTGCTGCCGCTCGTTTTTGGACCTCTGCAGCCCCGATGCGGAGAAGACGAAGTTGCAGTGAAGACGAAGATGAAGTATGGAGTCGTGTCGTTACTGGTATTATTATAAGCTTGAGTCGAAACAAGACTCTATGCAGTGGCATGAAAAAGGCAAACCAACATCCAAGAAGTTCCAGGTACAACCGTCTGTTGGAAAAGTCAAGGTGGCCGTTTTTCGGAACTCAAAATCGTACTGTTGATTGATTTTGAAAACAAAGACGTCTTCATAGCTGGAAATTGATACGCTTTAATCTATCGCAGTCAAAAGAGGCCATTAAACAAAAAAAGAAGAGGAAGTTTACAAGAGCTGTTTTGCTTTGATTGGCTTGTACAAGGTGGGCTTCAATATTTTAGATTACTTACCCTACAGCTCTGACTTGGATCCCAACGATTATTATCTTTTCTCAAACTTGAAATAGGAATTTGGTGGGAAAAAGTTTTCAAGCGAAAAAGAAGTGAAGTGAAGTTGAATGAGATCAAGTGCAAGATGCGACGTATCTATCATTTGAAGCGTGAACTTGTCATCAACGCGATTGACCGCATCATATTTTTAAACTATGATACATTCAAAAGTATTCACTAACAATTTTCAAAAATTTTGTATTATTCTACTTTTTAATTAAAGATCTCAGTGGATATATCGAACGAGCCGTTTTTTGAAATATGGATTGTATCAGTAACGATTTAAATTCATGGGAATTTTGTCAGCTGTGTTTGGTAGAGGAAGCATCCCAATACTACCTAGAGCGAAGGTTACAATACCACTGGTAGTGGAACCGGAGGTGGCCCTGAAGTTTCTGCAAAGGCAGAATCCGGATTTTGGATGTCAAAAAACAGGCAGCATAAGACGTGGACTACCCGCGGTTTTGAAAAATGGCTTGGGGCGTAGGTAGTGTCTACCTGGGCCCGAAGAAATGCCACCCGAAGCATGAACATATTAACACCGTGGAGGCCGGTGAGATCGAAAAGGACCTTGGCAGTCTTGACCTGCAGGGTACAACGGCCGACCCCAGAAAGGACGAGGCGCAGGTTAAAGAGGATGCTGCGGCCAGCTCTCAAGTTATTGTAGATCAATCTGCACCGCCGTAAGTTGGTCTCAGCCGAATTACTGCTGACGCTCGACGAAGGTAAGTTTGATGTGGCACTGATTCAGGAACCTTGGATCTCTGCGGAGGGCCGGCTTGCTAGACTGAGGTCACATCATTTCAATCTTTTCTTCCCCATAGCAGTAGCAAGAACAAGATCGGCTATGCTGATGAGGAAGAACATTCATGCTTATCTTCCATCTTATTTCGACATGGATGATCGAACAGTCGTGGCATACGAAGGGTATAAAGAGGGGTTAGTGCTCCTAGTTTCCGCCTACATAGCACAAGACAGAGCCACTCTGCTGGAGGGGGCCACAAAACTCACCGTGGAGATGGTAAGAAGGAAGAAATAGTTGCTCGTGGGGGCGGATGCCAACGTGCATCACACCATATGGCACGAACGAGCAATTAATAGAGAATTAGAGGGTCCTTGAAGGCCATTATCTTCTGACAACTGCTACATTAGTTACGGTTCAAAATTCAGCTTAGCTCGCACTTGCTAGCTATTTCGCAATCCCAGAAATGCCAACTGAGAGACTTTCAAACGGGAAGTGACTAAGAGTTTCAACCCTCCTCCCAAGATTGGCAGAGTAGCTGACTTAGAGGCTGCGGCTAAACACTCACGAGTAAACTCGTTAAAACTTTTGTACGGTCCTGCCCCAAAGTCTGCTCTGGAACAGAGACCTCAGTTGTCGCAGAAAAAAAGTATAACTTAGCCAAAGCAGATGACTGCAGGGAATGTTGGGTCGAATACAAGAGCGTCCTTAGACTATATAAATTGGAAATTAGAAAAGCCAGATGGAGCTCCTAGAAGCAGCTGTGAAACCACATCGAGAACGGCGAGGCCCAGAAATCTGCGAGCCTAGCCTGGTATGTAAGCTGGATGGGGAGCGGACAAGCAACAGCTTGGAAACTCTGAGGGTCCTCGCAGATACTCACTTCAAAGACTATCTAGATGACTCCACACCTTTCACTGGTAGGCAAGCGTCTGATCTGTATGATGTCGAAGGCATTGGCAAAGTTTTCACCAAGCAGAGACTTGTCTGGGCAATTGACACCTTCAAGCTTTTCAAGTCCCCAAGGTCCAGATGGGGTTCTACCGGCCATGGTTCAATAGTTCGGTATGCTCACAAATATATACAAATTTATAAAGGTTGCCTAGTGTTAGGTCACGTGCCTGCAGCCTGGAGGACCGCTAAGGTTGTATATGCACCCAAGGCAGGTAAAATCAACCATGCGTATCCAAAGGACTGCAGGCCAATTAGCCTCCTGAAAGTTTTCGAAATATTACTGGATCTCCATATCAAACAAAGATTAGAATCTCAAGCTCTATCGAGAGCCCAAAACGCGTACATGAAAGGTAAATCCGTTGAAATGGCTCTCCATAGCCTATTCATCGAAATAGAAAAGGCACTCCATTAAAAATTATACGCTTTGGGAGCTTTTCTAGATATGGAAGGTTCCTTCAATAATTTGCATATAACAACCAATATGGAGAGCCTCAACGCAACCAACGCTCATCCCGCTATTCGCAGCTGGATAAACAAAATGCTTAAGCAAAGACTCATATCAGCTGAGTGGGCGGTGTCGCAAACCACTAGGATGGTCCACAGAGCCACATTGCAAGGAAGAGGTCTATCTATTGTGGAACCTGGTTATATATTCAATTTTGGAAAGGTTGGAAAGCAAGAGACTCACAGTTGTGGCCTATGCTGATGACATTGCGTTATTAGTCCCAGGTAGGTATCCGCATACCCTCGGCCAGCTCATCGAGTATGCTCTGAGGCCGGTTGAGGGGTGGGCGAATACCGAGGGCCTCGGCATCAACTTCAATAAACCTGATCTTGCACTCTTCACAACGAAGTACACAATTCCTGAACTAGCCCCAAACAGGTTGTCTCAAGCCACAAACTAATTATTTGGGTCTTATTCTGGACAGCAAGCTCACCTGAAAGGCGAATTTAGAGTTAAGTGGGCAAGCAATGCGATTTACGCCAGCAATAGAGTACTGGGTAAAACGTGCGGTCTAAGCCCTGCTTTAACGCACTGGATCCATATGGCGATGCTAGGCCGATCCTTGCTTACAGATGCTTGGTCTGATGGACAGCAGTGAATGAGACTGACTTTGCTAGCATGACAAATAGAGTTGAGCGGTTGACGGCTCTCTGTACCACAGGTGTCTTAGTTTTGACTCCTTTGTCCGCTCTGAACGTTCTGTTTCATCTCCCTCCACTTGACCTCTTTGTTAGGGACACTGCCGCAAAAGCTACTTCTAGGCTTAGGAAATCGGCGCAATACGAGTACTGAGCGGGAGTTCGCAGGTAGGACTCACTACTTGGTCCCCACTCTGTGCTTCAAGTGGGGATATCAAGCGACTGCAGGAGTTGGGCAAGAATGGAATCAGTAAATGAAAGCAGTAACTATTTGCATCTACACTGATGGCTCTGAAATAGCTGCTGGAGCGGGTGCTGCAGCATGTTCTGCAGATGCAGCTATGGAAGCAGCGTTCAGACTTCCGAATCACTGTAGAATATTTCAGGCTGAGCTTTTTGCGATACGTAAAGCCTTAGACCTAGTACATGCCAGAGATACTACGATTGAGGAAACCAGCATCTTTACAGACTGTCAAGCCGCCGTTAAGGCTCTGATGTTTTAGACATACAAATCGAATCTGCCTCCAGGCCCTGAATAGACTGAGCAACAACAGAAGAGTCAGAATTTTCTGAGTTTCCAGTCACAAGGGTATTGAAGGAAACAAGATGGCGGACTCGTTAGCCAAGCACGGGGCTAGCCTTCCCCTGTCAGAGTCGGTAGACATCACAGCTCCAATGCAAACAATTAAGTACTCAATCGACTCCAATATGATGCAAGGTGCGGTGTTCAGATGGCGTGCAACTTAGAAGTGCAGGATAACCAAAATCATGTGGGGGTCATACAATCTCGCAGAGGCTAAATACCTAAATACCTGCTCGAATTAACGCGGTATGACTGCAAGCGGCTGGTCGGCATTATTGCCCTACTAAGCATAACTGTTCGATCTGCATTTTTCTCATTTTTGAGTTAACACCGGATACAAAAAATAAATACTCTATTACATCACTCTACCAAATTTGAAAAACCTATCTTTTGTGGAAGTATGTTAAAATCAATATTGAACAATGTACTCGCCATATATCTCTAGTACAATTCAGAACACAAATCATAGAATATGTCGAAAGTACTCAAATGTAGATAGAACCTTTATGCTTAGTAGGGCAGGTCATTACTTGCCACTGTCTTGTAGCTGCACATGGCATGAAATTGAGACTCCTAACCAGCGATACCTGTAGGAAGTGTCAAGTACCGAGGGTCTCGGAAACAATCCAGCATCTCCTGTGTCACAAACCAGACGACACTGCTTCGGTGAGGCCTGGTTGGTGAATCTCATGCACGTGGCACAATAGAGGCTGAAGAACATTCTTCAGTTCGCAAAAAAGTCCGTAGTTATGCCTAGTACTATACTCTTCGCGAAACGAATTAAACGGTCAAATCCCATACAAAAAGAGCTTTACTGACGAATTGAAAAGCTCTTTTTGTATGGGATTCGATCGTTGAATTCGTTTCGCGAAGAGTATAGTACTAGGCATTAGGAGCATGTGTGGTAGAATATGCACTCAAAATCTGCATGTTTTTCCTATTTATCTTGAAAAATCAGTGATTCCAGCGTTTCGTATGCACTAGAGTTTTTTTTTGGTTTGTATTCTCTTAAGCCATATTTCGTAAACACGTTGTGAACAAGTTTGTAAAAGCAGCTTAGAATCGTGCGCAATTCACACAATATCTATTGTTATGCCTTAACTCCATTTAGCGCTGAAAAATTGAATTGATTTTTTTTAGCTCCGAGCTAGACATCTGTGTCATGGTATTTTGCACAAACACATGGTGTTTTCATCTGCCTGTAACTAGAAAAATACTGCGAATTTTAGTTTTGTTTTTATTAAATTCAGCACGGTACGTTTAAGTCGAGTGAAAATAATTAGTTTATCTTGATAAATGTGCTATTGTGTAAAGGCGTAGCAGTAGCCAACTATTAAATCCACACGCCCAAAACCAGTATCGTAGAGCTGTAGAGAAACCGTAATTAGTCCACCAATTGCATAGCACAAACTTGCAGTGAATCTAACTCCGCACGGGATTCCTCATTGCTGGCGTTTACTCTTCGTTCCAGGACTCGATGTTAAAACTTCAAAACCGAAACTATAGCACGTTTTTACGCTTTAAAGCCAGATGTGGTTCCGTATTGCAGTTAAAGAAAATCGAATGCTGCAATACAGTCTGGTCAGGATGTGTCGTAAGGAAGTAGAACACAACATTTGTATGGCCTTCAGCTATTCAGTACTTTCGTTGAGGAGCAATTCTCATTCTGCAGAGAAATATCAGCACGTTTGAAAATTCGTTAAAGCAAACTTAACGCGAACTAGTGCACCTAAGATTGATCTTCTTGAAACCACTTGAACTGTAGCAGGATGAAAATCTGCGATATATCTTTCGATTGCATTGCAGAAGTACTTAAGGAATCTGTCGGTTACTACCAATATTTCGAGGCTAATAGGCATTGATTAGCATTTTACTGGGGAAATTTTGACAGTGATAAAGCGAACAAGTGGCTCATTAATCAGGATCCAGTTTTACAGTGGCATATAGAGCTCTGTTTTTTTTTCAGTTGAAAGCTATCAATCATTCATCATGTAAAGAAGATAGAACGAAAGGATTTCGAAAACAGCGAGGCCGTGCTGATAATGATTGTTCGAAACGAATATGAGCGAAAATCGATAATAAAGCAGTTCGATATCTCAACGGATGGATAGGTAATTTTGCATTAATCTATCAACGAATTAAACTAGCACGCACATCCTCGGATGGAAGGACAAGAACGTAATAATTTATGCTTAATGGAACGGGAAGTTTAGCAAAGCATTATTATTGTATGGGTATTGAATCAGTCTAGATAGAATCAATTTATAATGTATGCATTTAAGATGTCGTTTTAATTGTGTTCTGACGATTTTAAAGATTATAATGTCAGATGCGATTTGCTTGAATCCTAAGCTCATATTAGGCACAGCTTTGTTTAATTATCTGTGGAAATATTGATATGAGGGCATGAGGATATGAATATTGATTCTGAGTTACGGCGGAGCTAGGATTTAGTGCTAGCTGTTTAAGGTGAGATTAAATTTCACCAATGTAGAGAGCTATTGATTTCATCTATCTAATAGTCTAATAATTTAAAACTATTATTGAACTACAATTGCTCGTAAAATGTTCAAATAAAGTATGTTATGAGAGCTATATATATTTTGATATCAGCTGTAGTTGTATGTTACACCCAAGAATAAAATAAACTCACTGGCAAATGCAATTGGCGTAAATCTGATACACTCGTGTGAATAAGCATAAATCAATCGGAGATTGGATGAAAAAAGTTCACTTCATTTTGGAAAGATATTACTCTATTCTTCTAAAATCTATGTGTGTGCAGACTGTCTGCATTCATGGAATTTGTTAATGAACTGAACCAGCAAATATCTGTCATGCACTTATAGTTACTATTGGTGTTGAAGCCAGACCGCACTGAAAGAAAAATCTTGTTAAAATCAACAATTTTCCTTAGATGCTTTTGCGTCAACTACGCGCTATAGTTAAAACAACCATCAAAAAATAGTTGATTACTTTTATGCACCATGACGCGTGGTTGATTTACAGTGTCCGTGAGAACAATATACATAGTACGAAATAGTAAATGACTATAGTATATAGTAGTAAGGGAGTCCAAGATGCTAAATTTGCAGTTACTAAAGCGTCGTGGGGACCTATTGGATTATGAAGATTAGGTTCTAAATGAAAAAAAGTTTATGTCAAGTTTTCCATTTTAATGGGGGGGAGAGCCATGGGCGCGCCGTAGGGGGGGCCAGGGGGGCCGGGACCCCCCCAGACCCTAGGTTGGCCCCCCCCAGAAAAATAAATATTTTCAACAGCAGACACTTAAGTTTTCGCCTCTTAGGTTTTTGTGGTTACAGCAAGAGTTGAGTAGTGCAGTAGTGTAAGCCTATACCAAAGTATACACACTACTTATAACATAGAGACTGTGTTATTTGCGGTGTTAATTACGATGTTATGGGACTTATTTTGAAAAATGGACGGCAATATTTAATTTCGACAAGTTATACGCTAAGAAAAAGACGAAAAGCGCCTTGCCAATCATCCTTTTTTTATTAAGATTACCTGTTCATTCCTACTAGGCAATATACAGGTATTTAGATAAGAAAACTTTTATAAACTGGCGTTTTATGCAATTATTTTTTTCACAAAACATACTCTAAGTATTAAAATGGTAGGCAATAAGTTATTTAACGTAGAATGCAATTTTCGAAGTCATTTGGAAAATAAAAATGGCATTCCTGCCACTTTTATGCTATCTTAGTTTACACTCAGGTTAAATGTGTGTGAATTTTATTATAATTTGATAACTGCATCGGAAGTTAGAAGGCATATCACTTCAATTTCACCGAGCATTTTTTCATAGTGACAGCCACATGGTTCTTATCATATTCATTAAACTTTTGTCAGACCTTTATCTACTCAAGACCAGTATATCCTATAAATTTTATCCGATCGCGAGATAAAAACATAAATAATTCGTTGTGATTGGGAATTTTACAAGTTTAGATTTGACTGTATAAATATGGTATCAAATTCATCAATCATTTGCACTTTATTCTAACAGCGGTGTGAAAGATTTGTGTTTACGTAGTTATGGTAGCTACAAGGTAGCCCAGAAATTATTTAAAAACGACAGAAACTAATTTTTTATGCCCATTGATGAGTCTTGTAAATTTTGTGATGATCTGATGACTCGGGGTGAAGTTATCACAATGCGAAATTTTCCATAGAATTTCCATTGTCGCCAAAAATACACCAAAATTTCAGCTCGACCAAACTTCGCGATCCGGATATGAAAACTCTACTAGTGCTTGGAAGACAATAAATGATATGGTGCTTGAACAGTCTTGGGATATTTTCAAGATGAACCGAAATTATTTGGAAAAGGCTATCGACCTTACGACTTGTCTCAGTCGCCAAAGACGTGCTTTAAGAGGACATGATGAAAGTGGTGCCACTGATAACCGTGATTTTTTTTTTTGGAATGTTGTGAATTATTCACGAAGCATGATACAACTTTGGAAAAACATTTTAAAAACAAGGTTGCAAACTACTGTAGTGGCAAAACACAAAATGAATTAATGAAAATAATTGCTGAAATCATTCGCGAGGACAATACAGCTGAAATAAAAGATTGCGGACTGATATCCATTATGGCAGACGAAGCAAGGGTCCACAAAAGGAACAACTCTCCGTGGTTGTCAGATTTGCTAAATAACTAGCTGTCGAAGAAAGTTTTTCAAGCTTTGTAGACTGTTTAGGAGCTAAAAAAGCCTGGTATTGACCAGATATAATATTGAGCCTGTTAGACAGCTACGGACTTAGCGAATTGTCTTATGATGGTGTTAGTATCATATAAGGACAAAAAAATGCTGTACAAATCTTAATTTAGATGAAAAACCCTGTAGCCACTGTAGCCACATTTGTACACTGTCTAACTCATAAAATTATCCTGGTTGTGATGGACATATTTTTCACAATCGAAATGTGTACATCCTTTTTCAATGCCATCGAATCCCTTTACCTACACTTTTCGAAGCCATCACAACACGAATTGTTGAAGCAGCTTGAAGAGGCAGTTGGTCTAAATACAAGGCGTGGAATGAGAAGTTTAAGCTCGACTCGTTACTCAATGATATTTCACAATTGTAAATACATATGTGGTCGATAGCTGTGGGACTATGAAAGAGGCTTTAAAAAAGAAATGAATGAGGGAAAATACAACGACTCAGTTTATTCATTGGGGATCTTTCATTCAATCAGTAACCCTAAATTTGTAGTGTATAACAAACATGTTAAGCACATATTTCGAAACTAAAAATACAACTCTTAGGGATGGGATAGATCTTGTGAATGGAACAGTTAAAACACTACTAAGTGAGCGATAAGACTTGTATTTAGTTTGGGAAAAAATTAAATCTTTTGCAGAGAAGAACTGTTTGGATTTCACATTTCCCAGAGGATCGCGAAAGCGGAAAACAGCTAAAAGCACTAGTTTCAAAGGTTTTGTTGTGTCATCTAGCTTCGGACACGCAGTTAGGGCTGCAAAGATATTCCTGCAAACCAAATGGCTCGAAAAGAGTGAGTTACAGCACTTGTCATCTTGCCAAATTATTTTCGCTCTTTCTATGTTTTCTAGCTACCAAATGTTTGAAATAAGAGATCAATTTCTTCCTTCTAAGCTTAATATATTCCAATTTCTTCAAAGATATTTTGAAGCTAAGCTATCCTGTTCTTCAAGTATAAATTGAAATATATTTAGCTTCTAAACGAAAAAATATTCTTATATTTCCAATTATTTCCATTCTATTCCCATATAACTCATACAAGCTTTCTTTCTTAGCGGTCATAGATAATTCATGTGTAGTTCATACCTACCATTCACATTATATGCATGTGGTAGTAGCTCATACATATTCACAGACACGAAGTTTATTTGATAATGCATGAGCAAATAACAAAGAATAAATCAACAAATATATAATGTATTAGTAAATTATATAAGTTGTATGAACAGTACGTGTACCTAACGGAAGACAAAATCATCGCATGTTTTGAACCTTTTGGTCCCTGGCCCCTGCCAGATTTTAGGCCACGGCCCGCCTATGGGGAGAGCGTGTAAAAATTTTCAAAAAAGTAAAAAAAAACAGTCACATGGAAATACTCGAGCGCGTCAGACATTCATAGTGCATACGTGCTTTGTCTTTGTGATAACCGAAAGATATTAATCTGACGATTAACTGGTGGGGGTGGCCGTAAAAAGGGGTAAAAAAACAAAAACAAAAAAAGTTATTCGAGCGTGTCAGATAATCAGAGGGAATGTTAAGTGAGCTCAAAAAACTGTCCTATTTAAATGACTGACGATTTGGACGTGACCAAAAGTCGTGACTGATTTTTTTAAATGTAAAAAAAATGTGACCTTGAAATACTCGAGCGCGTCAGATTTTTATACAGAGGGTTCAATTTGATGTCTTAGTTGTCCTAAATGATAATCTGACAATTATATGGAGGGATATTGTTAATCTGACAATTTGAAAACAGAATTTTGTTCGTTTCTTCTTTTTATTACTGGATGAAATAAAAACAATATGTGTATATATATATATATATATATATATATATATATATATATATATATATATATATATATATATATATATATATCTAGAAAATTCAGTACAAATACATATATATAAAATACATATATATATATATTTATATATATATATGTATATATATATATATATATATATATATATATATATATATATATATATATATATATATATATATATATATATATGTATCTAGAAAATTCGATCATTTATTGATTTAAAATATATTAAAAACCAGCATTGTAATCTTCATCCTCAATGGATTGGTCTTCGAAGTTGGTTTCCAATTGTTCAACTTCCTCGTCATATGAAACTTATTGCATTAAATTCACTAGTAGAGTGGGGAATACACCGTTCTCAGCATCTATACGCTTCATCGTTTAATTATGTTTTTAGCTACATCGCCCCATGAAAACCGTCAGATTATTTATTTTTCGTAATCCTGACAGGATTTCCTTCAAAATAAAAAAAAAATCAATCGCGCTCGAGTATTTCGATGTTAGGTTTTTTTTACAACTTTGTGACTCGCTCATTTCCTTATGTCACGCTCATATTGTCAGATTATTGAAATATACTCTTTTCTGGATGTACTTAATTTATCTTGTCTTAATCTGACGCGTTCGAGTTTTTCTGAGGATCAATGTTTTTTTACTAATCTGACGGGCTGCCCTCAACGCACCCCACTATATTAAGGGTTCATATATGGTAGGGTACATTACAGGGTGCAAGGCTTCTCCCCATATGATTTTCTGACGCACTCGAGTAACGCGCGAAATCCCCGCTTGGGGTCGCCTACTATAGTGTGGAATTATGTTTGTTGAATTTAACAATTGTAGAATGGTTTGCTTACTATGAAAATTGTTGATAATTCAATATTTTGTAGTGTGAAATGAATCGATGCTTATTTTCCTATTTTAGCAGAGTAGAAAGAACCTTCTTTCGTAGTTCATTCGACAAATTTGAATGCATTGTTGCATTACTAAAAATAAAAGTTAAATCAACCACAACTTTTTCTTTCAGTGTGCACTCACTGCTACGGCGCTGCACCGCATCGCAATGCGTGTCATGTACATACATATATTAACTGCATAAAAAAAGTCATACAACGTAATATAAAGGCTTCACAGCATAATATGAATATGAATTATATTGAACAGCAAACCGGACACAATTTTGTCATGTAGCATATGTAACTTCTATGATAGAATAGGAGTATGAGTATGAGGAGTATGAAAAATCAACAATTTTCCTTATTTGTTTTTGCATCAACTAGGGCTATAGTTAAAACAACCATAAGAAAATTGTTGATTACTTTTATGCACCATGACGCGTGGTTGATAAACGAAAAAAAAATTTCATTCGGAGCATGAAAAACGTTCAAATATTGAAACCATTCTATTTTTTTCCCACGCCTGATCGTACCCTTTCCACTGCTTTAACTAATCCCTTGGAAGTTGAATCATTAATGTTGTCCCTCGATGGAAGTGCTAGTCTCGGTGCTGACGGCATTCCGAATTTTTTCACCAAATCACTGTCTTCCTCTTTGTGTCTTCCTCTGTCAATAATTTTCAACATTAGCATCTCCACCGGTACCTTTCCTGCCCTTTGGAAATCCGCCAACATATTTCCCATTCATAAAGCTGGCGATACTTCTTCCATCCCTAATTGCCGTCCTATATCCCTTCTGCCATGTTTTAGTAAGCTCCTCGAAAGAGTAGTTTACAATAGAGGGTACCCATTTATTCAGCCCTTGCTGGCCAGTGAACAACATGGATTTGTTAAAGGTAAGTCAACGGTTACAAACTTATTGTCTTTTACAAACACCGTTGCTTCCGCAATCGACAAGCAAAAGCAAGTATATGTCCTATATACAGACTTTGCCAAGGCTTTCGATTCTGTGAACCATGTTGTTCTTCTGTGAAAGTTAGCAGGGTTTGGTATCTCTGGTGTCCTCTTTTCTTGGTTTTCCTCCTACATTTGTGATCGTTCTTGTATTGTGATTGTTAGCTCTTGCTCTTCTACACCCTTTTTTCCTACCTCAGGAGTTCCGCAAGGATCTATTCTTGGTCTTTTATTGTTCATTTTGTTTGTTAACGATCTTCCTTCCCTCTTTAATTCACCCTGTCTTTTGTACGCCGATGATCTCAAAATTTTCAGAGTGATAGAATGCGCTAGTGACTGTTCCTTATTGCAGAAAGATTTGGATACTTTGGCTACCTGGTGCCCAGCGAATTCTCTCACTTTGAATGTTTCGAAGTGTTATCAAATGTCTTTCACCCACAAAACATCCCCTCTTCTCTTCTCCTATTCTGTCTTCGACTCCCCTCTCAATGGTGTTGCTAGTTTCAAGGACCTTGGCGTGATCTTCAATTCCAGGCTGAAGTTCGATTTACATATTTTACATGTCACTGCCAAGGCTTCTCGTTTTTCCGGCTTCATCATTAGATCCTCTAAACGTTTTGTTAACCTTTCCACTCTTCTATATCTGTTTTTTCCTTCGTTCGTAGTGTTCTTGAATACTGTTGCCAAATTTGGTGTCCACATTACGCATACTTGATTGCTGCGATTGATTCACCCGCTCATTGTTCTATAAGTTCAATATTCCGTATTGCGATTACAGTATGCGCCTCTCCATCCTTCAAATTCCTTCCCTTGAGTCACGTAGAGTGTTCCTCGACGAGTGCCTCCTCTTTAAACTTTTCTACGGCTGTATATTGGTGAACCCCAGCATTCACCTTTCCGTTAGAGATTCGGGCCGTCCTAATAGAACATTTTTCAAATTTAATGTTACATTTGCCCGTACTGACACCTATTTCTTTTCTCCCCTTTTGCGTTTGCCTCGTCAGCATAATAACCCTAACCTTGGTCCTCTGCCTCGAACATTAGCTATGTTTAAAATTTTTTTTAAAAATAACGTTCTGTCAGGTACATGAAATATGTCATAATTTAATCTTTTATTGTATCTTTTTTTCGGTCGATTTTGCTTTTGGCTACTTTTCCTTTCTGAATTTCACTTAATTTTAATTTTTCTTTTTCTTTTTCTTTGTGTATATAGTATATATATATATATATATATATATATATATATATATATATATATATATATATATATATATATATATATATATATATATATATATATATATATATATGTATATATATATATATTTGTTTTCTTTTATTTTTGTTATGTCTAACCTATAATTGGATTTGTTCTGTTGATTTGGACATTAATAAATAAATAAATAAATAATTCCAAAGACGTTGCTCCCTGAATTACGTTTGTTGAAATCAACTGTTGCAAAGTAGTTTAAGTACCATAAAAACTGTTGATAATTCGAAACGTTGAAGTTTTGAGTGAATTGATGAATATTTTTCCATTGATCAACTATTTTTCGTGGTTATGAAACAATTAAAACAGTTGATTTCATGAATATTGCGAAATTTTTTGTATAACCAGAGTCAACTACTTTTACATCGTTAAATTAACTATTTTAACAAATTAAAAATAACTATTTAACGATTTTGAATGAATCGTTGCAATACTATTAAAAATAGTTGAACCAATCAAGAGTTTTTCTTTCAGTGCGCTGAAAATGTTTCAATGGTTAAACGGAATTCGGATTGCCTATCATCTAAAATCTGATTTTCGTGTAAGCATCGACATTTTTTGACCAGTAAAAGTGTGAACGATTGGTTACGTGAAAATTTTGAGACTGACGAAGATGTATGATAAGGATGTAAGTAAAATATATGCAATATCTGCAGCAGGCTCTGCTGCAGATTGTTTTATATCAGCAAGTACATTTTTCGCCTAATTAGATTGTTTGAATTACCTGGGATGTTTTAGCTCCGCAAAATCCATCACGCTGGATTGACAGACGAGTGTTTGTTTTCTTCTGTTTGGTGTCACTTTTCAGCCTGGCACAAACCAGTAGCCATAATCATTCAAATGTCATAGAATCTACTACCAAAAACAAATAGTACTAGTTTTGTTTGTCAACTATTGACGGGTTAATTCCCGTTATTCAAAATTGTTGTAAACTGAAAATTGTGGTTTCAGTTAGTTGAATCGTTTTCTTGCATATAGTAAAGCTTGCCGAAATTTTTCGTTTTTTTTTCGTTTGATGCATTGTTAATAGAACTCGATTAGAATAATAAGAATCTCGATTAATTAAATATAGTGTATGTTAGGTGTTAATTGTAGTTTAAGGTAGCTTTTAAGCTAAATATTGCCCTGTTAGCCCCAGTACTTGTACATACTGCGTGGTGTTATTATAGTTAAGATTAAAAATGCCATCAAAAATAGAAATATATAAAAAACGATAAGAGCCAACAGGCCAAAATAGTATAGCCGCTAGCTTTTAAGTTTTTATTGCTAACTAAACTTTAAGCTAGGTGAAGAATGTACAATTAAAATAAATCTTTTATTCCTATTCCTATTCCTATTCTTAAGTATAGTGTATTGTAATTGCTAGCAATAAGGAAATCGAAGAAGTTTGAAATCGTGTGTTTTCAATTAATTTTTGAAAGGGTTTTGTTTGAGAAACATAGGTGTTCTGAATAAAATATACGAGGCACGTTTTTCGAAATTCTCGAGTTCTGGTTGATAACGTGTGATTTCTGATTGCTAGCAATTTGTATTCCATATATAGTATGGTATTATTTCGGACACACAGAGCGCGATTCGTCGAACCGATATAATCTCGGACACGTTGGCAAGCGGTAGACTAAAATGAAATCACAAATCGCGCACTCGGCGTTCAGGATACTCAAGCTCCGTCAATGTTGGCGCGAAAAACGACGCAAGAGATACTTTCAAGAACTTTGGAAATGCAGGTGCCGTAGTCTGACTGTAGACGAGTTCTCACAAAAGTTGAAATTTTACTCCCTCGATAGGGTGCCAATGGATAAAAACGTAATACAACACCGTCCGGACGGCTATCATTGTTTTAGGTTTAAATTTATCACAAAAAGCTGGCAAATACAAGATTGCATTGAGGCGTTTCTTTCCAAAATGAAGAGAGCTTTTCTCATCCAATACCCAATTCTTCTATTATTTATAATACGGGTGCATCAAAATTGCGCAAGCTGGAATCGTCAAAGACTTCATTTTTGAGTTGGCGCGAATCTTCTTTTTAACTTTGTTTTTCTTTATCTGCTTTTAAGTTCAAGCAATCTGCCATAATGTGGCTTTTTTGCGACAGTAAAAACAAACAATATGCTTATCATTACTTTTTTCGTTTTTCTTACTCCGCACCTATTTTTGCTATAAAAATTTGAACTTATGGGAGGAAAAAAAACGAAAAGTAATAAATAGTGTGAATGCAAAACTAAGATGCAAATAAAGAAAATTATAGAAAAAATAACTTTGAATGTCTTTCAATGCCTTTTTTTAAACAAAATTCAAAGGGGCAAAACTTTCTGAAACAGTCCTTGCAAGTGGTTTTATATACCAGCCTTGCTTCACAAAATCTTGATTCATGGTTGCCAAATCATCAATTTAGATGTATTTAATATGAGATTCTTATCAGAAATTGCTCAAAATTTAATGCAGACGCTGCTAAAAACCACCCAAAAAAACAAAAAAACAAATGACGCAAAACAAATTATCAATGGAGGCTTTGACATTATTGAACTTTTCAGCTTCAAACGGTGAACGAGAACATTCTGAATCACAGTGAATATAATAGTTATAAAAACCCCCGCCAAAAAAATTCGTACGCCTGAGCTACTTTATGCTTCATCTCTTTAAACAAATGGACCACAACTGATCTCTGGAAATTTCTAATACATTGGTGG
Source organism: Nemotelus nigrinus (assembly GCA_947369275.1). NCBI lineage: Eukaryota > Metazoa > Arthropoda > Insecta > Diptera > Stratiomyidae > Nemotelus > Nemotelus nigrinus. The sequence continues at coordinate 66,187,914 of OX376374.1, forward strand.
ATACAGTAGCGTAGCAAGTAATTCTTCCAGCAGAATTGCTAGAGATCATATTTGCTAAAAGTATGTTGCAACAACAGCTAAGAGTACATTATTGATTACTGTAGAGAACAAACATAGATATACAAATAAGTATTTTCAAATAACATATTTTAGTTCGATTTATATAAATTTTGTAATCAAAAATGACTTGATTAGCCAATTTGTAATAGATAGATCCTCCTTTGGCCTTTATAGTACTTTCAACTGGTTCAAGCATAAGTTCATAAAGTTTTTGCTTATAATCTGAAGAAAAATAGCTAAACCATAATTTTTCGATCAATTTTTCTAATTTTATTTTTGCTGTGGGCTTGTGTTCTCTTATTTTTTTGCTCTTTATCGCCCAAATGTTTTCATCAAAATTCAGATCGGGATTGTTTCGAAGTGAATCCAACGGTTGTATTCCCAATTGTGCCTTATTTTCTTATACAGCAAAGCTTATCTCCAAACTTTTAAAAGAGTGAGTTTTAAAAAAAAGACACGAACTAGGTGAGCTCGATGGCACGGAACAGAGTAGTCCTAAAAATATTCACTGCACCACCCCAGACTTGATAACAATTCATTATCCAAGATTCCCTTATATTTGAGTGCATTTACAGCACCTTCTAGAAGTAATACTTTGCCAACTCCATGTGCTGTGATATATCCCCAAACAAGGACATATGGAGAGTACTTCATAGTGTTGGTGGTGAATTCCTCGGAAAATTTTTTCACTTTTTCTCCTACGAACTGTGCCTCTTTCATCAGAACCAAAGATATTAAACTTGGACTCAGCAGAAAAACCAATTGGTTTCCAATTGCTTGTAGCCCACTTTGCTTTCCTACTGCCTATTTGAACCTTTCCTGTTTCGTAGAACCAGTCAGGAGGGTTTTTAGTAGTCCAAGCTGATATAGCCTGTGTTGCACCATGTGGACGATTAATTGGCGTGAAACACTGTTTTTAAATTCTTTTATGATTACGGATGTAGTTTTAAACTTAATCTTCTAAACTGACTTCCCACAATCCACATTCATTCCGCTCCATCGTTATTTTCTGCGTATCGCTTATTTTTTTCCGCAATTGTGAACCGTTTTCACGATCGATTTTTTACTAATGTTCGAAGAACATTAGTATTAAAATCGATTCGGCTAAAAATTCATATTTCTTTATATATATATATATATATGTACAAAAAATTTCAGTGAGATAATCTCGGGAACGCGCCATTCGATTGAGCTGAAACTTTCAGGATACATTGGTGTATATGCAGAATAGGTCCAGGTCTCTTTAAATGTCAGTTATTGTAAACCTTTTCGCGCCGGCGGGCATTTAAGTGATATTTTTAATATACCTATTATTTCGTGCACAAATGATTTTCGCAAAAATAAAGTTAATAAAATAAATTTCTAACGTGTTTTACATATGAATCGGATAATGCTTTGGAATATTTTAACCCTATGTGTGCGCTGGGTGCCTAAAAAGAGGACGGGAAAATTTGAAAATTTTTAAACTTCGATAACTTTTGACAGAGCTATTCAATCATTACCAAATTTTCAGGACATATTGATATTATTTAGTTGTAGATTTATGTGGCTTTTAATGAGCGTGCTGGCAACTCTGTAGCTAGGGCAGGTACTGAAAGTGAAAACCTCCAAATCATCGTCTCTCTTGAAAAAATGCAGTTTCTTCAAAAATAAGCCTTTCATATGTAAATCTTGTGCTTTGTTTACATAACCAAAAAAAAAAAAAAGATATGGTATAACGGGCACGCCTGGCAACCCTTGCCCAATTTACCTATATTTTTAGCATCAAAAACTTCTGTTCACGGAAACTCACGATCCGATGGGCAGAATTATTTGAAATTCACAGCATGTATTGACCTTAAATAGGACCAGGTCTGATAGAAGTGATTTTGAAATGCGGGCAATTCTGTGCCAGTGGTGCCATCTTGAAAAACCACTAAAAAAGATAACTGTTTTTAGCCCTATAAATTCTGATTGAATCGTTCGATTTTGACGAAACTTACACAATTGCTGGACCTTACTTTAAGCCACGTTTGGTAGAAATTTGGTCGAAAAATTCAATTGGAGCTGCCAGCTATGATAATTTTGGTGTCTTCATTTTGAAAAAAAAAATTTGGAAGTAAAAACATTCAAACCATCGAATATTCAAAAAAATGTCCGTTTCTTACAATAAAACCAATCTGTATATAAATCTTATGTTTTATCTACACGTTCAAAATAAAACTTTGGAAATTTCATGTCGGACAAGAACGGTAACCCTCTCCCAGTTAACCTATATTTTAAGCCTCAAAAACTTCTGTTCACGGAAACTCACGAACCAATAATCAGATACAGCTAAAATTTACAGAATGCATTGGACTTAAGTAAGACCAGATTTGATAGAAGCGATTTTGAATTGTGGGCAACTCTGTGCCAGTGGTGCCATCTTGAAAAATTACAAAGAAAAAAAACTGCTTTTTGCCCTATGAAATGTGAATAAGTTACCAGATTTTCATGAAATTGACACAGAAGCTAAACCTAACTCTAATCTCTGTTTGGTGGAAATTTGGTTGAAAAATTTGATTGGTGCTACCTGCTATGGTAATTTTTGTGTCTTTGGTTTTGAAAATTCGCTCAGGAAAATAAAACTTTTTGTACTATAACTTCCAGTGCAGTCATGAAATCAATACGAATTTCATACAATTAATGAAACCTGTCATAAACATTATTCAGGCCAAATTTGGTTGAAAAGACACGATAGGGTTGCCAGCTATTGTTGGTTTTGTGTTTAATTGCAATATCTTTATTAAGCGGTTTTATCGTAGAATTTTCAAATGGTAATGATATTGTAGTGACAATAAACAGCAAATATTAAGCTTTCGATCATTTGAAAAAACTCGCTGCAGGTAACCCTAAATTTCTTTATACTCCTATAACTTCGAATGTAATTAAACAACGTGAAGCAGATTTGATATATTCTTGGATTTGATACTGGCGAAAGGTTGCCAGCACGAGTCGGTTGTGCTACTTTTGTATCAATAAATGCTTACAGTTAGTATACATACCGGAAACATTTACAATGAAAATAAATAACCGATGTTACAATTCGCAAAGTTCTGCAAATTTTTCGGATCGCAGCCCCAAACACCAACTTCAGTTACAGTGCTGCAGGCACTGAGCATTTTCTTCATTGATGTTATATGAGATGCTGCTTTCAAAATTATGTGAAATAAGCAACTGATAACGAATATAATTAACCCGTGTTTTGCTCTCATAAACGTTGAAATTCATGCCAGTGGTAATATCTGAAACCTTGCACCATATGAGTTATAATGCATTCTTAAGACGAAAGTAAAACGTGGCATTTGAAACAGTTTGGCCGTAATAAGCAGCACATGTGGTGGAATATGCACTCAAAACCTGCACGATTCTTCTACTGTTCTTCGAACATTAGTGTTTCTAGCGGTTCAGGTGCGCTAGAGTTTTTTTTTGATTAATTTCTTTTCTGTCGATTCTTTTCGATTTATCGTTTTGGCTTCATCCACTATTTTACTAATTGGCATAATTTGATTTTTTAAAACCACTATCTTTGTCTTTTCAAATGGACATAAACTTAAAAACTCACAGCATCTTAAGCTAGTACTGAGTTAATCGTCAAGCTAAATTTTGATAAGTCTCCATTATCTGGTCATTCTTTCGAGCGAATATTTTGACAGTTGAAAAAAGCAAAGTTCCTGCTCATTTCTAACTGAAAAAGTATCAAGAATTTCAATTTTCGATTGATTTCGTTATTGAAAAGACATTTGCGCAATTCAGCTTTCAAATTCAAACAGCAAATGTCACTTTTTAGCTCAAAAAAATTAATTGCACATATTAAATTGGCGTGAAATAACTGGAAACATGTGTCAGTGCCATTTGCATTTCAATTTCGAAAGCAACTTCTAACAGAAAGGAGCAACTTTACAGGATAAGAAGTGAGTACAACTCTTGCTTATTATCACGCTAAATTTTCGCCGAAATAAATTTCAAGATGAATTTTGTATGAAAATTTGACCTGACATTGAAGACAGTACTAAACTTAAAGGCTAGTATCCACTAAACGCGCTGCGTGCGTGCTGGTCGCGCTCAGCCAGAAAGCTATCTAATCGTCTACACCAAAACCTGCTCGCGCGCCGGCTGCATTTGGCTACGTCTCCACCGAAAATGTTTGCGGGTTCGGATGCAACGCTCTGTTTGCGCGCAGATGCACTTGGTGTGGACGTGCAAACTTTGCATTTCGATTGCTCGTTGAGCTGCTTCCTTTCTTCCTACTCTCTGTTGGAAAGCACACGTGCAAAATGGCACTTAATGTGGAGTGGACAAACGAGTTAGTTATAAATTAATTAATTAACTATCCTATTTTGTGGGACAATTCTAATCAAGACTATAAAAATTAAATGAGTTATTAAAAAAATTATACTTATTTCTCTATTGAATTTTTAAGTTTATAAAGATATAACAACGCAAAGTACTTGTAATTGCAAATCTTGTTTTTACGTCTACGCATGGCCGATCATTTGTATTTTTCTTTGCTACAAGGGGCCCAATTTTGTCTCAAAAAAGCAAAATCAGATGATGAAATGCGTGTAAAATTCCGAAATCCACTTAATTTAACAATTTTTAAATCACTTAACAATGTTAAGTTTAAATGAGGTCGAACTCAACATCGTGCATTTTTCATTTTTTTTTAGAAAGTTCTGATAATATTATATAGGATACAGAACGAATAACAATTTCTTCTTCATCAAAATTCATTTTGAACGTTTACGGACTTCTTTCGATATACTAATTTAAAAATGCTGATTGGGAAGCATGAAGCAGTGCGCGTACAGAACGCGCGCACTTAAGCAAATGTCTACACCAGTGATTCTCAACTTTTTTTTTGTTGCGGCACACTTTTAACGATTTCAAAATTTGGCGGCACACAAAGAAAAAATTAAGTTGAAAAATTATTTACTTACCTATAACACACTGCGTAAAATAGTTTATGATAATAATTTTAAATGTACGAAATAAAATAATATGTACTACAAAAATAACAGTACGTTTATTAAGGGATTAATTACAAGTTAATAATAAGAATATTTTTAATGCGAAATTCGTGCTTGATGTTTTTTGATAATTTCATTTATATTTGGTCGTAAAAATGACAATGCTACTCTCATATCGTCTTCTATATTTAAAATCTTGATCTTTTTACTAATGTTCGAAGAACATTAGTATTAAAATCGATTCGGCTAAAAATTCATATTTCTTTATATATATATATATATATGTACAAAAAATTTCAGTGAGATAATCTCGGGAACGCGCCATTCGATTGAGCTGAAACTTTCAGGATACATTGGTGTATATGCAGAATAGGTCCAGGTCTCTTTAAATGTCAGTTATTGTAAACCTTTTCGCGCCGGCGGGCATTTAAGTGATATTTTTAATATACCTATTATTTCGTGCACAAATGATTTTCGCAAAAATAAAGTTAATAAAATAAATTTCTAACGTGTTTTACATATGAATCGGATAATGCTTTGGAATATTTTAACCCTATGTGTGCGCTGGGTGCCTAAAAAGAGGACGGGAAAATTTGAAAATTTTTAAACTTCGATAACTTTTGACAGAGCTATTCAATCATTACCAAATTTTCAGGACATATTGATATTATTTAGTTGTAGATTTATGTGGCTTTTAATGAGCGTGCTGGCAACTCTGTAGCTAGGGCAGGTACTGAAAGTGAAAACCTCCAAATCATCGTCTCTCTTGAAAAAATGCAGTTTCTTCAAAAATAAGCCTTTCATATGTAAATCTTGTGCTTTGTTTACATAACCAAAAAAAAAAAAAAGATATGGTATAACGGGCACGCCTGGCAACCCTTGCCCAATTTACCTATATTTTTAGCATCAAAAACTTCTGTTCACGGAAACTCACGATCCGATGGGCAGAATTATTTGAAATTCACAGCATGTATTGACCTTAAATAGGACCAGGTCTGATAGAAGTGATTTTGAAATGCGGGCAATTCTGTGCCAGTGGTGCCATCTTGAAAAACCACTAAAAAAGATAACTGTTTTTAGCCCTATAAATTCTGATTGAATCGTTCGATTTTGACGAAACTTACACAATTGCTGGACCTTACTTTAAGCCACGTTTGGTAGAAATTTGGTCGAAAAATTCAATTGGAGCTGCCAGCTATGATAATTTTGGTGTCTTCATTTTGAAAAAAAAAATTTGGAAGTAAAAACATTCAAACCATCGAATATTCAAAAAAATGTCCGTTTCTTACAATAAAACCAATCTGTATATAAATCTTATGTTTTATCTACACGTTCAAAATAAAACTTTGGAAATTTCATGTCGGACAAGAACGGTAACCCTCTCCCAGTTAACCTATATTTTAAGCCTCAAAAACTTCTGTTCACGGAAACTCACGAACCAATAATCAGATACAGCTAAAATTTACAGAATGCATTGGACTTAAGTAAGACCAGATTTGATAGAAGCGATTTTGAATTGTGGGCAACTCTGTGCCAGTGGTGCCATCTTGAAAAATTACAAAGAAAAAAAACTGCTTTTTGCCCTATGAAATGTGAATAAGTTACCAGATTTTCATGAAATTGACACAGAAGCTAAACCTAACTCTAATCTCTGTTTGGTGGAAATTTGGTTGAAAAATTTGATTGGTGCTACCTGCTATGGTAATTTTTGTGTCTTTGGTTTTGAAAATTCGCTCAGGAAAATAAAACTTTTTGTACTATAACTTCCAGTGCAGTCATGAAATCAATACGAATTTCATACAATTAATGAAACCTGTCATAAACATTATTCAGGCCAAATTTGGTTGAAAAGACACGATAGGGTTGCCAGCTATTGTTGGTTTTGTGTTTAATTGCAATATCTTTATTAAGCGGTTTTATCGTAGAATTTTCAAATGGTAATGATATTGTAGTGACAATAAACAGCAAATATTAAGCTTTCGATCATTTGAAAAAACTCGCTGCAGGTAACCCTAAATTTCTTTATACTCCTATAACTTCGAATGTAATTAAACAACGTGAAGCAGATTTGATATATTCTTGGATTTGATACTGGCGAAAGGTTGCCAGCACGAGTCGGTTGTGCTACTTTTGTATCAATAAATGCTTACAGTTAGTATACATACCGGAAACATTTACAATGAAAATAAATAACCGATGTTACAATTCGCAAAGTTCTGCAAATTTTTCGGATCGCAGCCCCAAACACCAACTTCAGTTACAGTGCTGCAGGCACTGAGCATTTTCTTCATTGATGTTATATGAGATGCTGCTTTCAAAATTATGTGAAATAAGCAACTGATAACGAATATAATTAACCCGTGTTTTGCTCTCATAAACGTTGAAATTCATGCCAGTGGTAATATCTGAAACCTTGCACCATATGAGTTATAATGCATTCTTAAGACGAAAGTAAAACGTGGCATTTGAAACAGTTTGGCCGTAATAAGCAGCACATGTGGTGGAATATGCACTCAAAACCTGCACGATTCTTCTACTGTTCTTCGAACATTAGTGTTTCTAGCGGTTCAGGTGCGCTAGAGTTTTTTTAGTTTTAATATTAGTTAACGCTGAAAGTCGGAATTCACACAAATAAGATGTGGAAAATTGTAATAATATTTTTCAAGCTTTTTTTTAGCTATCATTGGATAATCGCACATAATGTTAATCCAAAATCGATTAATTGATTCTTCTAAATGTTTTAGATTATTGGAAAGCAAAATGAGTTCTTCCTCTTCATTCAAAGTTAAGTCAAATACAGAAGTATCCGTAATGAGAAATGGATTACGAACCCAATCAAATTTCTTTATATCTAATTTTGGGAAATAATGAATAATTCTCTCCTCTAACGTTGTCAAATGCTCAATAACAATTATTTTAAAAGTTTTATTACAGTGTTATAACACATATATTTAAAATTTGGCGGCACACTTTTAGATTTTGGCGGCACACAAATGTGCCGCGGTACAGTGGTTGAGAATCACTGGTCTACACCAAAAGTGATAGCACGCAAGCTACTTTTCTGTTTGCGTACTTGATGTGGACGTTGTGGATGGAGAGTGCGTACATTGTTCGCGTTCAGTTCTAACTTTACAGTAGTGACTGCTGTATTTGCTTATGGAAACACTGTACCACCTATGTTTGTATTTCCCAGAAAAAAATTTCAAAGCTACTTTCTTAATGGTGGTCCCCTTGAATGTATAGGAGCAGGCAATACCAGTTGGTTGGGTTACAGACGAAGAATTCTTTAAAATTATGCAACATTTTATAAAACATGTAGCACCGTGTCTTGTTATTATTAGATAATCACTCCTCTCATTTAAACGTGGAAACATTAAATTTGGCTAAAGAGAACGGAATTGTAATGTTGTCATTTCCATCGCATTGTAGCCATAAGTTGCAGCCATTAGATGTCTCAGTGTTTGGACCATTCAAAAAGTATAGCGCTGCTGCTCACGATACATGGCTACGTAATAACCCAGGCAAGCCTCTGACTATTTATGATATACCAAAAATTGTCGCTGATTCATTGCCATTAGCTCAGACAAGTATGAATATTGTCAACGGTTTCCGAAAGACTGGCATCTTCCCATGTAATGAGAACATTTTTAGTGAGGATGAGTTTTCACCATCATTCGTAACCGACCGTCCAGATCCAGAAACGGTTGAGCTGGAAAAAGATCGTCCAGAGCAAGCTATGACGTCCAACACTGAACTTGATCCTACTCCATCTACCTCCACCAGCCAAACTGAACCCAAACCTGGTACAAGCAACAAATAAAATGAGCAGTTTGATCCAACGCATGCATTTTCCCCAGAAATTGTTCGACCATATACAAAAGCAGGTCCTAGAAAAGCAGCCACAACTATCAGAAGAAAGAGGAAAGCTGCTATTCTAACAGATATTCCCGAAAAAAACGCATTGCAGGAGGAACAAAATAAAACCACTAAAAAAGTTAAAAAGCCAAAGAAGAACATTGATAATAAAAGAAAGAAGAGTGTTTCTAAAAAAGTACTTCAGTCAAGTGAGGAAAGCAACGATGATGATGATTCCTGCCTGGTTTGTTGCGAAACTTACTTTGAAAGTTTACCAGCGGAAACATGGATCCAGTGCCAAGTTTGCAAGGAGTGGGCACATACAAAATGTGCGTCAGCTGCTGGTCTTACTTTCGTTTGTATTAATTGCAACAGCGATAACGATGATTAAGATTCCAAGATCTCATTAATATTTTCTTTTTTCATGTAAGCTTAATTGATAATTATATAAATGTTGAAGTCTGATTTTAAGTAGAAAGAGTAATCCAAAAGTTAAGCTTAAGGTATGTTGAGTTTTTTTTCATTCTATTTTTTGTTTAATATTAAAAGAAAATTACTTTTAGTTTCACTATTATGTCACTAAAATACTATTAATAAAAAGTTGATAGTAAAGTAGAAATTTTGTTTCATGTCTAGTAAACATTGAACCCATGGCTAATTGCTCAATTTACCCCATACCCTTGCTCAACTTACCTCACCTATGGGGTACGTTGAGCATATCTGACTTTATTCACTTAAGCGACTGTAGCTCTTAAATGCGATATGTTACAAATAAATTACTATGGACACTTTTGGAGAGGGATAAATTATTTAACCCTCAGTATGCATAACAAGCCATTAAGACTTATCGTTGAGGAGCTATGACCGCTCAAGTAAAAAAAATGCTCAACTAGCCCCGCCCTACCCTACTTCATAGTGTTGGTGGTGAATTCCTCGGAAAATTTTTTCACTTTTTCTCCTACGAACTGTGCCTCTTTCATCAGAACCAAAGATATTAAACTTGGACTCAGCAGAAAAACCAATTGGTTTCCAATTGCTTGTAGCCCACTTTGCTTTCCTACTGCCTATTTGAACCTTTCCTGTTTCCTAGAACCAGTCAGGAGGGTTTTTAGTAGTCCAAGCTGATATAGCCTGTGTTGCACCATGTGGACGATTAATTGGCGTCAAACACTGTTTTTAAATTCTTTTATGATTACGGATGTAGTTTTAAACTTAATCTTCTAAACTGACTTCCCACAATCCACGTTCATTCCGCTCCATCGTTATTTTCTGCGTATCGCTTATTTTTTTCCGCAATTGTGAACCGTTTTCACGATCGATTTTTTTTTGATTAATTTCTTTTCTGTCGATTCTTTTCGATTTATCGTTTTAGCTTTATCCACTATTTTGCTAATTGGCATACTTTGATTATTTAAAACCACTACCTTTCTCTTTTCAAATGGACATATACTTAAAAACTCACAGTATCTAATGGCTAGTGCTGAGTTAATCGTCAAGCTTAATTTTGATAAGTCTCCATTATCTGGTCATTTTTTCGAGCGAAAATTTTGACAATTGAGAAAAGCAGATTTCTTGCTCATTTCTGACTGAAAAAGTGTCAAGAATTTCAATTTTGTAGCTCAAAAAAATTAATTGTTCACACTAAATTGGCGTGAAATGACTGGAAACATGTGTCAAAGTGCCATTTGCATTTCAATTTCGAAAGCAACTTCTAACAGAAAGGAGCAACTTTACAAGAAAAGAAGTGAGTACATGTCTTGCTTATTACGAAGCTAAATTTTCGCCGAAATAAATTTCACGAGAAATTTTGTATGACAATTTCACGTGACATTGAAGACAGTACTAAACTTAAAGGCTAATATCCACCAAACGCGCTGCGTACGTGCTGGTCGCGCTCAGCCAGCAAGCTATCGTCTACACCAAAACCTGCTCGCGCACAGTGCGCGAACAAACAAAAAACCTGTGCGCGGGCTGCGCGTCGGCTGCATTTGAATACGCCTCCACCGAAAATGTTCGCGGGTTCGGATGCAACGCTCTGTTTGCGCGCAGATGCACTTGGTGTGGACGTGCAAACTTTGAATTTCGATTGCTCGTTGCGCGGCTTTCTTGCTTCCCACTCTCTGTTGGAAAGCACACGTGCAAAATGGCACTTAATGCGGAGTGGACAAACGAATTAGTTATTAATTAATTAATCAAATGAAGGAATATCCTATTTTGTGGGACAATTCTAATCAAGACTATAAAAATTAAATGAGTTATTAAAAAAAATTTACTTATTTCTCTATTGAATTTTTGAATTTATAAAGATACGCATAGTCGTGCATGACAGATATGAGAGCCTGTTAAACTTCCGGTATAATTCTACTAATTAATTGATTCGATACTTTCAAAAGATACGAAAGACTGATAAAACTGTCACCAGTATCAAAACAACGCAAAGTACTTGTAATTGCAAGTCTTGTTTTTACGTCCACGCATGGCCGATCATTTGTATTTTTCTTTGTCTCAAAAAAGCAAAATCAGATGATGAAATGCGTATAAAATTCCGAAATCCACTTAATTTATAAATTTTTAAATCACTTAACAATGTTAAGTTTAAATGAGGTCGAACCCAACATCGTGCATTTTTCATTTTTTTAGAAAGTTCTGATAAAATTATATAGGATACTGAACGAATAACAATTTTTTCTTCATCAAAATTCATTTTGAACATTCACGGACTTCTTTCGATATACTAGTATAAAAATTCTGATTGGGAAGCAAAGAAGCAGTGCGCGTACAGAACGAGCGCACGGAAGCAAATGTCTGCACTAAAAGTGCTGGCACGCAAGCGATTTTTCTGTTTGCGTACTTGATGCGGACGTTGTGCTCGTGTACAAGCATCGATGACGTCAAATCTGAGCGCGAGCTGTGCGCGAGCTGTGCGCGAGCTGTGCGCGAGCTGTGCGCGAGCTGTGCGCGAGCTGTGCGCGAGCTGTGCGCGAGCTGTGCGCGAGCTCCGGTGGATACCAGCCTTTAAGATAGAAATCTTCTCGCCGTGTGCATTCATCATTGTCATTCCCAAAATTCAAGGCCGAAAATATTCAATTCGCGAATTACAAAACAGCTTCTGTAAAGTATTCGATTGATTTGCATTTTTTTTATTGATGAAATGAGTTTGAATTATTTTAGTTTTTTTTTGCAATACTACTCTTTCTTATGAAGGCCTTATGATAATATCCAGCTCGCAGCAATAAAATGTATGACCGAGAAGCAACGAAGGGACCTTGCCGATAAATAACGGAATTGTAGTTACACTATAAAGCTATACATAATCGAAGTATTGTAAACGTATACATTGAACATAAGCTTATTGAACTCTATAAAAGAATCATAAGCAGTAAGTCAAAGCCTTTGGAATAAGTTATCCCCATAAGAGTTACCCGTAAACATCATTTTTAGATCGTTAATTATTGCTATCATTTGTGACATAGATTGCCTTGCAAAAATGGAATCAAATAAGTTAAACTTCAGTTTACGAATAAATGACAGGCTCCAAATACTATGAATGATTTTATTACAATGAGCTTTAGAGAATTTTCACTTGTTACAGAGAATAGGCTATTATAATTGCTTACTGGATATACTTGCTATATATTCAAACTATATTTCAAATAGTTCAGACAAATAATGGTACAGAACCAACGCCAAATTAGGAAAAGGATGTGTCAGCAATATGACAGTCAATTATTTATAATAAATTTCACCTTAATTTCACCATAAAGCAACAACTTACTTCGTAGCATGCTATTAATTGCTAGTAAGTCAATTTATGTTTTTCGTGATTTTTTTGCTTGTATTTAGAGGAATATCCTTTTAGCAAATTAAAGAATTTTTATAGCTGACTTCCTGGCTGTGTGCTTTGCCCATATGCCAGCAACCTTTTTTCCACGTCATAAAACGTGCTGGTAGGAATTTTCATGTTTACATGACTTAATTGTCAAACGGCCTAAATAAAGTTCAGAGGATGTACGAAAGCCGAGTTGTTTTGATTCACCATTTACATTTTCCTTTAGGCTACCACTCAAGGGCGAAGTGTATTCCCGCTGCCTTCAGTACAGTGCTTGGTTGTTTAGTTTAGTGGAATATCACGAGAGCAAGATGAGTATGCTCGAATTCAGTTGTGAATAAGATTTTAGTCATTAGAATTACAACAGCAAATATTTATGCTGCCTCAAGCGTTCATATGCAAAGGTGCGAATGACTGACTTAATTCAAGTAATTTCAGTGGTTATTTGATATAGAAATGGTTTGAAAAAAAAACATTTTCGTAAATCATTTATTCTTAAAAAATACAATAAACTTTCTTAAGAAATACAATAGACTTTCCGCTGTGAAAGAAAATCAATCGTTGCAAAGTCATCTCAGGCAATTAAAACTCATCGTCGCTTACAAATAGGAACATTCATATCTCTCTCTCTCTCTCTCTTGTAAATATTCAGGTACAAGATTTTATACCTTTAATCGCATTGGTATTTTAGAGTTGAATGCATTTTCAGCTATAATTTTACTAAGAGCAAGAATACTGAACATTACCCTCTTTCTCATAGCTCGGTGTTAGAAGCAACTTAGGTGGATTCATTTTAAGCCAGTTTATACAGTGTTTTGTTTTCAAGAGCTGAAGAAAACTTGCAGGACTTTGTTCTTTAAATAACAGCACTAAATAATACATTAATACTGCGTTCTTCTCCTTACTTGAAGATGCGCACTAATTTATACGTTTCTTTACTCAAAACAGTGTTGCGTATTTTTGTCTCTATTTCATTTCAAAATGTGTGCTGCTCTGCATCATGAGTTAAAATGCACAGACTTCAAAAACTAGGAACAATGTTTTGTTAATATTTGTTTTTAATTTACGACTCAACTGTGAAGCCTACATGTTTTCGTGCCTAATAACGCAAGAACACGATATATATGTATCTTCTCCTCCTTCAGGGACTTTTATTGTATTTCAAAAAAATGTTCAATTCAACCCATATTGTACGGATAGGGATCGGTTGCATTTCTACCTCTTTTAGGGTTTAACCCTTTTGTTAGTGGTGATATGAAATATATGTAATGAAATAAAATATTCATCACTAGTTACTAATGTTCATTATCAATTGATCACTAGTTACTAAATCACTAGTTACTACTGTTTCGTATATATATATATATATATATATATATATATATATATATATATATATATATATATATATATATATATATATATATATATATATATATATATATATATATATATATATATATATATATATATATATATATATATATATATATATATATATATATATATATATATATATATATATATATATATATATATATATATATATATATATATATATATATATTTATATATATATAATCAAAAAAATTCAGTTACTATTTCTCGGGAACGCACTATTTGATTGCGCTGAAACTTTCAAGGTTTATTGGTGTGTATGCAGAATAGGTTCAAGTTTCACCAAATGTCAATTATCTTTAACCCTTTCGCACCGGCGGCCATTTTAGTGATATTTTTAATATACCTACTATTCCGTGCACAAATAATTTTTGCAAAAGTTAAGGTAACCAAACGAGTTTCGAACGTGTTTTAAATGTGATTCGGATAATGTTTTTGAATTTTTTAGCCCCATGTGTGCGCTAGGTGCCTAAAACGAGAACGGGAAAATTTGAAAATTTTTAAATTGCGATAACTTTTGATAGGGCTATTAAATCATTATGAAACTTTCAGAATATATTGATATCATTTAGTTGTAAATTTTTGTAATTTTTAATGAGCATGTTGGTAGCCCTTTAGTCAAAACAGGCGCTGAAATTGAAAACCTTCAAATCATCATTCAAACCTTCAAAACATGTCGGTTTGTGAAAAAAAAGCCATTCGTTTATAAATTTTGTGGTTTGTCTGCATAGCCAAAGTTAACAATTTGAAATTTTACAACGGGCTCGGCTGGTAGCCCTTTTCCAATTAACTTATATTTTTAGCATCGAAAACTTCTGTTCACGGAAACTCACGATTCGATAATCAGAATTAGTTGAAATTTACAGAATGTATTGTTCTTAAGTAGGACCAAGTCTAGTAGAAGTGATTCAGTAGAAATGTAATTTCAAAACAATGATAGTGTTGCCAGCTATGGTTGGTTTTGTATTTATTTGGCATATCTTTAGTAAGCGATTTAAGCATAGATTTTTCAAATCGTAGTGATCTTGTAGTGAAAATAAACACCAAATATTAAGAAATAGAAAATTTGAAAACTTTTGCGAATGGTAACCCCAAATTTCTTTGCATCCCTATAGCTTCCAATGCAGTCATCCGATCAATACGAAATTCGCAGAGCAGGTTGATTTCAACGTAAGGTAGATGCAACATATTTTATGGTTCGGTGGTGGCAAAGGGCTGCCAGCACTAGGCCTTTTTGTTATTAGCTGGAACAATGCTTACATTAAGTATTCACATCGTGAACATTTGCAATGAAAATAAGTAAACAATGTTTAAATTTTCTTAGATCTGCATATTTTTCGGATGACAACCCCAAACACCTTTCTATCGCTGTAACTTTCGATGAAGTCTCCAAAATTAAAATAAGCTTAGATTATATTATTACTTAGGGTGAATTGGTTTTAAGTAAGAAAAGTAAGTAGTGATAGAATACACACTCAAAATCTGCACGAATCCTCTACTGTTCTTCGAAAATTAAAGTTTCTAGCGGTTCTGATGCGTAGAGTTTTTTTTATTTTCGTCGCTGTCCGCTTTGGAATAAAAACAACCAAGCAAACAAAATAAAATTCAATCTGATATTCAAATTGAAATAAATGTTAAAAGCTTTTAATTATACTCGTAAGTTTGAAACTAAAGAGAAGCGGTATATCAATTTCGCTTAAGTTTCTTGTAAAAAACGTATTTTTTTTGTTCTCTTGATTGTAAATGGAAGTTTGTTACAAAACTTATTACCTATGTATCAAAAAATGTATTACCTATGTATTTATTACTTTGTCTGAGCTACGTGTTACGAAAAAACGCTTAAACTCTTTCCTCGGTAGTACTTCTTGTATGGTTAATATTTGTTCTTAGTTCTCCTTTCATCATCTCTTTATTTATTAGTATAGTAATGACCATAATGTAAAATAAAAAAATTTTCATAAAAAACTGAATATTCTCCTAGTTTTTTTTCCTCAGAAAACTCGAAGTTCGAAGCGAGATGGAACTAATTTTTTCCATTTCGATACCATTTTAGATATTTGATGCACCCACTTGAGCATTTGATCGATGATTATCCCTAAATAAATTGTTTGAGTTGCTCTATTTAATGGTAAGAAATCACAATTTTGGGTACAGCTATTCTTATAAGCATATAATGCATGGTCTTTAGGCGCTCCTCGCCATGTTAAGTCACAGAGAAATAGAATCTAGCCATTTCTTTATTAAGCTCATTTAACTGCTATCTTCAACAATGAGTACCGTAGCAACAGCTTATGATATCAAATAACCACATATAGAGAGGCTTAAAATATTATTAATATTGGGAATGAATAAAATATGGTCCAACACTGTATCACTCCATATTCGAATGAGAGCTCAAAAATATCAAAATCCCAACTTTTTCTATTTGTTTACGGTTATGCAAACATTAAAAAATCCATATTGTCCATTTTCTACTGAAATTAGCTTTGTGAAGTTTATTTACGATATTTTTATGGGCCATCGATTCAAAAGTCAGTGAAAAATGTAACCAGTTTTGCATCTAACGGCTCTGTTACTAACTAATAACTGAAATATGCTCACAGCAAGCCAAGGCGGAAGTCTTAAGTGTAAGCTTTTGCTTACATTATTTCTATGAGAATTTATTACGTTTGTTTGCTTGTGATAACATACCATGCTAGAATACCAATAATTTGTGAAAAAGAAAATTGTTTTAGTTAGCGCCCAATGTGGGCTAAATAGAGTAACAAAAATGACTCCGAAATCGGGAATACTTACTGGACAAGAAAACTTAAGCAACATTCGTCGCTGTTAAATCAAACCGGCATATCTACAAAAATTGAGTTTTTGAGTTTTTGGTATCAAAAAATTCCTTATTTTCCCGTCTATTTTTATGACGCACCGGCATATCGTATAGTTGAATAAAAACCCGTCTAATGGTGTTGTGCCGCTTTGCATTCACGTGGAAATAGCCCACATGCGAAAACTTTATAGTGCTCTGGTGAAAAATATGCATTTTGCAGATATGCCGGTTTGATTTTACAGCGACGATATGTTGAAGATTCTTGGCCGTCACGGGATGGGGGAAAACCGTCCAAAACCGGGCACCTGGGTAAGACCGGGAAGCATTCTCATTCTTTTAATTCAAAACGCTAAGTTAATGCGAAGTGTAGCCACATGCTCAACTTATATTTAGTGTATCAGGCAAATTTTGACGCGAATCACCTTCGTACAAACCAGCTACAATGTTTTTTCTCACTTTTTGCTGTTTTTGTAATTCCTTTCGTAGAATTTCATCTTCGTATGAACTAACAAGCAGCGAAGCAAGTAACACGTGAAATACATCAGTAGTAGTGGTGCTATAACCAATACTTTATTTGTTAATTTTGGTGAACTGGGTTAAATATGTGGCCCTATGTAGGAAAACCACTTGGACTAAAACCTGATAATGCCCGGCTTTGAATAGTATTTTTAACGGCTGCTAATACCTGCAGTAACCATTATTTTTGCATCTTTTTAGACCTACAACGGAAGGTAGGAAGTATGTCGACAAAAATTTTAGGAGTTCCAAGTGAAAGAATGGGCTATAAAAAAGCAGTTCTCCAGAGCACTTTAGAAGATCGTATTAAAATATATCGCAAATATGGTGATGTAGAAATCGTTACGCAGAAAAGACTTGGTTGCTTCAAACCCGTTTTTACTTCAAAACAAGAAAATATGATTGTCATTCACGCTGTGGATATGAAAAGTCGTTAATTTGGGTTAACATATAAAGATTTACGCAAGCTTGCATATCATATGGCAGAGTTAAATAACAGACGCCATACGTCCAACAAAGCAACGGAAATGGCGGATAATGACTGGTTGTAGTATTTTCTTAAGCGTTATCCAAATCTCAACCGATGAGCATCAGCCATGGGCTTTAATAAGGTCAGTCAAAGAAATTTTTGTAATCTTTTGAAAGGTATAATATATCAATATAAGCAGAAGGCGACAACAATTTAAAACGTTGATGAAACAAGTATTACTTTCGTACCTAAGAAACACACTTAAATAGTTGCTCGTAAAGGTCTCAAGCAAGTTGGTATTATTTGTCCTACAGAAAGACGGTAATTCGTTTATGCAGTCAATTTGTTTTCGGCATCTGAACTTTAAGCACCACCTCTTCTCGAAAGAGAATGATAGCGGGATTAATCGACGGGGTGCCACTTGGAACTACTGTCTCAATTTGTCATCCCAGAGGATGGATCCAGAGTAAAACGTATCTTTAGTGGTTCCAAAATTTTGCTGTGTTACTTCAATTCTTTATTTTGCATTTTTCAATAGATAGAAAGTATAACGACAGCCATAACAATAATAAAAACGAAAACCAGATCCTCATTGCTTTAATAGAAATTTTTAAATTACAGAGTTGTGGCTCACCTAGTTAGTGGTCATAAAACCAATTCTAGCTTCTGTCGAGGCAACTCCGTTCAAAGAATTCAACAGTCTGCTGAATGTTACACGATTTTATCCTTCATATGTAGCTTTTGTTGCGTGTTATCTGCACGGCACGGGAAGGCAGCATCAGTGTCTTGTAGCAAGATTATTGTTTGTTCGGACGGAAAACAGAGTTAACATATTATTAGATTCGTTTTATCGCGCCTTGGGCAGAGCAAATCAAGGTAGGATAGGGTGAGTTGCAAAACAATGGTCCCGAGCAGAAAGGTTGCTGTATGCGATAAAGTTGTTGCATTTGATGTGCTCTCGCTTAGGTTAGTTGCTAAACTAGAATGACTAATAAAAAAACTCTAGCGCACCTGAACCGCTAGAAACACTAATGTTCGAAGAACAGTAGAAGAATCGTGCAGGTTTTGAGTGCATATTCCACCACATGTGCTGCTTATTACGGCCAAACTGTTTCAAATGCCACGTTTTACTTTCGTCTTAAGAATGCATTATAACTCATATGGTGCAAGGTTTCAGATATTACCACTGGCATGAATTTCAACGTTTATGAGAGCAAAACACGGGTTAATTATATTCGTTATCAGTTGCTTATTTCACATAATTTTGAAAGCAGCATCTCATATAACATCAATGAAGAAAATGCTCAGTGCCTGCAGCACTGTAACTGAAGTTGGTGTTTGGGGCTGCGATCCGAAAAATTTGCAGAACTTTGCGAATTGTAACATCGGTTATTTATTTTCATTGTAAATGTTTCCGGTATGTATACTAACTGTAAGCATTTATTGATACAAAAGTAGCACAACCGACTCGTGCTGGCAACCTTTCGCCAGTATCAAATCCAAGAATATATCAAATCTGCTTCACGTTGTTTAATTACATTCGAAGTTATAGGAGTATAAAGAAATTTAGGGTTACCTGCAGCGAGTTTTTTCAAATGATCGAAAGCTTAATATTTGCTGTTTATTGTCACTACAATATCATTACCATTTGAAAATTCTACGATAAAACCGCTTAATAAAGATATTGCAATTAAACACAAAACCAACAATAGCTGGCAACCCTATCGTGTCTTTTCAACCAAATTTGGCCTGAATAATGTTTATGACAGGTTTCATTAATTGTATGAAATTCGTATTGATTTCATGACTGCACTGGAAGTTATAGTACAAAAAGTTTTATTTTCCTGAGCGAATTTTCAAAACCAAAGACACAAAAATTACCATAGCAGGTAGCACCAATCAAATTTTTCAACCAAATTTCCACCAAACAGAGATTAGAGTTAGGTTTAGCTTCTGTGTCAATTTCATGAAAATCTGGTAACTTATTCACATTTCATAGGGCAAAAAGCAGTTTTTTTTCTTTGTAATTTTTCAAGATGGCACCACTGGCACAGAGTTGCCCACAATTCAAAATCGCTTCTATCAAATCTGGTCTTACTTAAGTCCAATGCATTCTGTAAATTTTAGCTGTATCTGATTATTGGTTCGTGAGTTTCCGTGAACAGAAGTTTTTGAGGCTTAAAATATAGGTTAACTGGGAGAGGGTTACCGTTCTTGTCCGACATGAAATTTCCAAAGTTTTATTTTGAACGTGTAGATAAAACATAAGATTTATATACAGATTGGTTTTATTGTAAGAAACGGACATTTTTTTGAATATTCGATGGTTTGAATGTTTTTACTTCCAAATTTTTTTTTTCAAAATGAAGACACCAAAATTATCATAGCTGGCAGCTCCAATTGAATTTTTCGACCAAATTTCTACCAAACGTGGCTTAAAGTAAGGTCCAGCAATTGTGTAAGTTTCGTCAAAATCGAACGATTCAATCAGAATTTATAGGGCTAAAAACAGTTATCTTTTTTAGTGGTTTTTCAAGATGGCACCACTGGCACAGAATTGCCCGCATTTCAAAATCACTTCTATCAGACCTGGTCCTATTTAAGGTCAATACATGCTGTGAATTTCAAATAATTCTGCCCATCGGATCGTGAGTTTCCGTGAACAGAAGTTTTTGATGCTAAAAATATAGGTAAATTGGGCAAGGGTTGCCAGGCGTGCCCGTTATACCATATCTTTTTTTTTTTTTTGGTTATGTAAACAAAGCACAAGATTTACATATGAAAGGCTTATTTTTGAAGAAACTGCATTTTTTCAAGAGAGACGATGATTTGGAGGTTTTCACTTTCAGTACCTGCCCTAGCTACAGAGTTGCCAGCACGCTCATTAAAAGCCACATAAATCTACAACTAAATAATATCAATATGTCCTGAAAATTTGGTAATGATTGAATAGCTCTGTCAAAAGTTATCGAAGTTTAAAAATTTTCAAATTTTCCCGTCCTCTTTTTAGGCACCCAGCGCACACATAGGGTTAAAATATTCCAAAGCATTATCCGATTCATATGTAAAACACGTTAGAAAATTATTTTATTAACTTTATTTTTGCGAAAATCATTTGTGCACGAAATAATAGGTATATTAAAAATATCACTTAAATGCCCGCCGGCGCGAAAAGGTTTACAATAACTGACATTTAAAGAGACCTGGACCTATTCTGCATATACACCAATGTATCCTGAAAGTTTCAGCTCAATCGAATGGCGCGTTCCCGAGATTATCTCACTGAAATTTTTTGTACATATATATATATATATATAAAGAAATATGAATTTTTAGCCGAATCGATTTTAATACTAATGTTCTTCGAACATTAGTAAAAACACCTGAATGAAATCTTATCTAAATTTTAATTGAAATCAGCCGTGAAACATGCATGTGAAATAATCTACAATGTAATGTGCATTAAAACACTCAAAAAGAGTCTGCATACTACGAGATGCGAATTAAAAAATTGACAATTATGGAGTGGTATGCAAATTCATTCAATTCAAACTGCCGGTTTAACAATAAACTGTCAGCAGTGAACATAACCGCTATGAATACTCTTACTGTTATCAGCTCACCCTACATGTGAGCCCATGAACGACTGCTCCAGAGCTAAATTCCTGCCTCAGTGATGTTACAGCGGCATTGGTTGTTGTTTTTTCCAATGTAGTTGCCCAGATCTGATCTGTCCAGGAATGCAAAAGAACGCACCTGTTATGTAAATATATATATATATATATATATATATATATATATATATATATATATATATATATATATATATATATATATATATATATATATATATATATATATATATATATATGTATATATATACATATATATATATATATATATATATGTATATATATATATATATATATATATATATATATATATATATATATATATATATATATATATATATATATATATATATATATACACATGATATAATGAAAACCAGGTAGTCTATTCCGAGTACCGACATGCGTTCGCTCTGCGCTGGTGACAACTGTGAGCGATTTGCCTTTAAGCCAATGTAAAATTGGGCAACTTCCATGAGGGTGTTTGGGGTGCTAATGGAGCGATACTTCGATTTTGAAGATGGGGTTTAAATGGTTGGTCTGTGCTTTTAAATGTCCTAGAAAATCTCAAGAAAAAAGCTGTTGTACAAAGCACAATGATGAAAAACTCAATAGTCTATAATTCCGGAGAAGATATTCAATCCACTTACGACAACGAATAATTTAGAGTTTTCTTATGCTAGTTGTATGTACATACAATGTTGAGTTGCAGATTCATCCAGCCCGATAGGGTAATAGATATAAATATGCACTGAGAAACTGTAACTCTAAATTATTGCTATATCGATAAAGCATTTCCATATTGTGCGGATTTAATAATACAAATCTTGTTTCCAACGGTGTCGATATTTTCAAAACACAGCTCGCAAAGAACCGCAATTAACAGAATTGATATATATTAACCACATCATAGTGCCTCTAATGACGTCGAATGTGAAGCAGGCTGATATCACCATTTTTTTTGGAGGACAGTGTAGATAATTTTAAATGGCTCAGGCAAAATTCATAAGGAGGCAGGCTTTTAAAATCATAAGAGTTGTCAGTAATGTCAAGGCGAAAAGTAAAAATTGTTCTTGTGTTGATTAGAGTCTGTCACAGTGGGTTTCAAAAGCGGGATTCCAGCTAATACAAGCGTATTCAAGAATAGGACGTACAAGTGCAGTATATAAGGATCTTATGACCCACAGGTTACGAAATTCTTTGGCGCGTCTTTTGATGAAGCCTAGCTGTTTGTTTGAACGAGAGAGTGTTTTATCATTGTGTAAAGTGGAGCGCAGTTTTTCATCTAAGATAACACCGAGGTCAACAATGTTATCAACTCGAGCTAGCATATTATTGCCCAGGAAGTACGTATTGTGTGGACCGTGCATTTTCAGCAAAAGCTAATAACCTGGCATTTATCAGTGTTGAGAAAGCTTGTTTATATTGCACCAACGATCAGGTGAATTCACCTGGGATTGGAAAAAGAGGGCATCCGATTTCGATTTAATGGTCTGATAAAGTTTAAGATCGTCTGCATAGAGTAAATGTGGTATGTCTGCAAAGACGTCAGATAGGTCGGAAATAAACATATTAAAAAGAAGTGGGCCAAGATGGCTACCTTGTGGTACACTAGAGGTAGCAGTGATGTTTTTTGACAAAAGTCCTTGAAATTTTACACATTGTGTTCGATAGCGAAGGTAGGAAATCAGCCTGCTAAGTAAAGACCCAGCAATACCGAATTTCTGATGCTTTAGAATTAAGGTAGAATATTCAACTCTGTGAAACGCCTTACTGCAGTCAGTGTAGACTGCGTCAATTCGGTATTTTTTCCATTTTGCATAGAATGTCAGAGTTTGGGATTGGTCAATTCGGGGTAGTTGAGCGACCTTTTCTAAAGCCATGTTGTTTCTTGTTTAGATGCGAATCAACAAGCGGAGAAAGTTTATACATTCCAACAGGATCTTAAATCAAAAATTTTTGTTTTGTTAAAATGAACAAAAATTTGGTCATATCTGACCAAGCGAAGGTGTAAAGCAGATCATACGTAAAGGCCACCAAGTGTTTTATATTATAATTGCATTTAAAGAGAAAAACATAGTTTTTATTACGAATTAATTTGTCTTTCTAATGGTTTAGTGCTCAAAATAGCGTGAATGAAGTAAATTTCTTTAGATTTAAAAGAAAAAACCTGAGTTATGTGCATATATATCATTTAAATTAATTTCTATTATTTTTTTTTTGTGTTTTCTTCTTATAAATGTACATTATTAGCTATGATTTATATCCTATTTTCATAACAACGCATGTTTCAGTATGATCAGTGTGAACCGATCCCAGCAACCCATATTCATTGACTTACTTACTTTTATTTGATTATCTTACATTAGTATTTTATTTTTATTTGCTTCATTACGCAAACAAAATTTATCTAGACTTTAATAAATGGAAAAAGAAGAAAATATAATGAAATAATCCGCATATTTATGATATTCTTTCCCTGAAGTATCCTTTCTGTTTCCTTTTTGTGTTTGTTTGTTTGTGTCATGATAGCGTGTGCAGCACAAAAAGAACATCTGCCCGGAAACTTACGATCAGGCAAAATTGTTTGGAGTCGCTTATGCGAAATCAGAAACTTTAAAAAAATTCCATATCACGATTTCGAAAAACAGGAGTTTTTCCTACAAATGCACATATGCTTTCAGATTCAGATTCTGCTGTTTTGTAAACAATTCAGATGCAAGTGCCGAGATTTTATCTATTGCATTCACTGGTTTTGGCAAACAAGAAATCAAACAAACTAACGTCAACCAAAGAACCTGCAATCAATGCCTTCTAGAAGTACGGGCCGTCAGGCTACGCAATCGTTGTCGCTGTGACGTAATGAATTTAGGAAATTTTGACATTTCCACGAGGCAGTGCCGATGTACACGGAGATTTCACTTGCGGTTTTTTGGCTAAAATATGAATAAAACGTTATTTTTTTGTGCGTGGACGCGTTATAATAATAATATATAGTCATAACGTGCATTTAGTACCAATTTATTGTATCGCGACAGCAAATCGACACGAAACCTCACATAGCCTAACAACAACTGATAAACATTTTGTAATGAATTTTTCCAATTATACCGCACGCACCGCATTAATTTGTGTTTTAACTGTTCACTAGCACTGCTCCGCATATACCACTTTGTTTTCTATTCACTCACTTTAACACAACCCGTACAATTAACATTTTCCCGCGGAGGTCCCATAAGACTACGTGTGTTGTTCGCGCCATTTTTCCGATGCTCTGACGTCATCATTCTGCATTACGGCCCGCACTTCTAGAAGGCACTGCTGCAATCGATTCAGTAACGTTCATTATTCAAGGTATAAGTGCAGAATAAACTTCCACTCCTTCCATCGTTCATTCCACGCTGGGAAAAGCTTCAAATTTTATATCTCCCGATCAAATTATTTTCGTTCCACATGTCACCTGCAAATCTTCCACCCGCCGCCGTACAGGAAAAGCGCCATCATTACACCAACGCCTAATTAATCTGAGTTGGAAAATTAGCAGAAGGAAACGAAAAGCTAAACACAATATGTTCAAAAATATTCCCAAAAACAATAAAAGCAAAAAAACGCATATGCTACATATGTGCTAAATAGGGGCAAAATCGGGTTTCATGCCTGATTTTCATGTCCGTAGTAGTACTTGGGCAACACGGGAAATATGACACACTTTGAATTTTCGTTCTTCATGTTTGCAATTATTTTTATGAACTTTGTTATGTTTTTTAAATAGTGTTATAGTCGTAAAATATGTTTTAAGACTTATTTTACGACTATGATAGTGTAATAGTCGTAAAATATGTTTCAATTGATCATTTATATTTATATATCATAAATCAATAACCTTTATGAGTAAATTATTTCCATGGATATAAGTCGGAGATGTTAAAATTTGTCACAACCAGCGTAAATAACAATTAATGATTTCCAACTGCAAGTGGTCACACCAGTCAAGCATGCACTGTGTGCTGGTGTCTGATGAGAATCAGTGCATGCTTTCGAAACCACTTTGTCAAATAAAAATTTTCAAGATAAATAAAAATTTTTCAATTTTAATCATCCCGCAAAAACAATTCCAATTTCATTTATATTTATTTATGTGAAATTTCTGGCAACATTTCCACAGGGGCTCGATTTTGGGCAGTTTTCTCGTATCTTCCGAAGCAGCAATACCATAAATGATGTGAACAATTGCTATCCCATCATATTATGTCCCGATCGAGCTGGCACTTTAGAGAAATATAAAACAAAAATAATGCTTGGACACTTTTACCATTTGACGACAGCGGGCATTTCAGAGACTATTTAGGTACCCTATTATTTGGAAAAAAACAAGTATTTATAATGAAAGCTGACATCGTTCTAAGCGTGGCTTAAAACAATGTTAAATACTTTTCTTGGAATATTAGTGTTTCTAGCGATTGCTTCGCACTAGAGGTTTTACATTAGAAAAGTTTATTTACTGCGAGTGCATAAATACATCGACTTATACGTTTCGGCTTTACATTGACCCATGAAAGACCAAAAATTATCACATTTTAGACTAGACCCATCTTAGAACAGAATTGGCCATAAGTGTTAACTAATATTTATAAATTCATGACGACACAATAAAGTAGCGTCATGTTTGCTCATTTCGAGTAATATCGACAAATTACATTCGGAATTTATATCTGTTATTTAAATTACACTAAGGTCAACAAACTAAATTTTAAATAGCTGAGTATATCACAGAGATTGAAAATCCTATTCCAAATAAAAATATTGTGCAATTCAATTTGAACAATCCTCAGCACTTAAATGAGATTATTTCAATAAAAACCAACTTGGTCGTGATTGTCAACCTCACCCTGCTTTATAATTTCTAAAAACAATTTCTTATCGGAAATCCCTTAAAAGCCCTCAAAATATCAAAACCGTGCTACTCGATGCATATTTACAGCCTTAAACAATTGACATAAAAGGCAGAACAAAAAAGCTTGAATTTATATAATCAGTATATACACATAATTAATTTATCCTTAAATCAAGAGCACTTCCGACTCCAACAAAACCGTGGCTTATTTGTAACCCTGCATAAAAGGAACGATAATACAGATATGAATAATTATTGACCAACATCTCTTCTACCATATACGAGTATAACAAACGTTCTCGAGAAGGCTATTTAAAATAGACTTGCACACTTTCAAAGGAGAAAATGGGGAGGAAGCATTTGCTTTTAAGAATAGTGGAATGAAGCTTATAGCATTTTGGCTTAGTAATGATCCATGTATTTGTTTTAATGTTAATATTCTATTTTCTTTAACTTCAACCGGTGCACCTCATGATATCTTGAGAGATATCGTTAGTGAAGGCCCATACATAGCAAACTGTTGCCGTTCTACTCTTCGTACTATCGTTATCCAGCGTGCCAAATTCGGAATTCGGAATTGGTTGCAACTATTCTGAAAGTGAGGAGAAGAGATAGAAATATAAAAAGCTCTTGAAATAAGTAAAACTATTGACTGGGGTAAGACTGTTCATTATTTTATGAGAAACATATGAATATTTGTTAAAAATCTCTTCTGAAGTCTGCAAGAAACAAATTTGAAATCATTCGGAATTCGTTGCGAATATTTCACTGAGTTCGAGCAAATTCTGAACAAAGTGCGAACGAATCTACGATAGGGAAATCGCTAAGAGTTTGTTGAGAAATAAGTTAGAATTCATAACCAATTCCAAACTTAGTCAATTATGTATTAAAACGGTACTTTTGTCGTTGTCATTCATCATTCAGTCGTTGTCATTGTCATTCGTGCATGGACTCGTGCCTGCAAAGTTTCTAAACTGTGTTGTTTGTGGTTTTTTTAAAAGTGTTTTCAAGTATTTTACAAAATATTGCCTTAAACTGAAGGCATTTCTATAATGCCTGGTGCAGCTGATCACATTTTAAATAACGCCACCTATTAAATAGAAAGCTCGTATTGTGTAGTGGACATAGCATTTGGCTTCCAGCGTTTAAGGTGCGTGGTTTTTAATGTATTTTTAAAAATTAACCAGAGATATTTTTTTGCTTCTTTCGTTGGACCAGACGTTCATTCTTTTGTAAAAAAAAGTGTTTCTAAGCAACCATGATGAATGGGGTTGCTGTTCAATTTACATGGATGGGCTTTGGGACCAACATCAGTATTAAAAATTGTAAAGGTTCGAAATGTTACTCAAGTTTTTTGTTCTCTAGTAACTTCTCCCTTTTGGGATCAGAAGCTGCAGTGCGAAAACTTTCGTCAATTAGACCAGACTAGCTGGAATGCTTTTTGAAAAAGATTTTCTGTAACACCAAAGGCCGGCTTAACAAGAGTCTGGAAAAAAATGCTATTTAATAGCAATAAATAATAGAAATAAATAATATATGTATATATAATAAACAATAAATATCCAATAGAAATAAAAATATTAAGTGTTTTAATGAGTGTAAGGTATATGTATATATCAAAAAAGTATTGAAAGTATTCTCAAAGAACAAGAAATACAAGAAAACTTAGAAAAGATTCTACAAAAAAAAATTCAAACGATTCGCAAAGAATTCGCAAATAATTCTTAAAGAATTCTTAAAGAATTTGTTCAGAGTTCACAAATAATTCTTAAAGAATTTGCAAAGAATTCGCAAAGAATTCGAAAAAAATCCGCTAAGAATCACAAAGAATTCATAAGGAACTCCCGAAAAATTCGCAATGAATCCTGAAAAAAAATTGATCAGTGTCCAAAAGCTTTTCAAGAGCTAAAGAGGGGAAAGTTTGAGCCCTTTCAGCGTTTTTGTAACGTTTTCCATATACCCGTTTAAAGAATTCGTAACGAATAAATTTGAGATTCCGAAACTTTTTTCAGAATTCGCTTCAATTTTCTGAAAGAATTCTCAACGAAATGCCGAATTTGGCACACTGGGTAAGAACACAAAGTATTTGGCTGTAATTTTAAATTGAAACCTGTACTGAGAAGAGCATGTGTCTTACTAATGTCATCGATTGAGTCGAATTATCTATAAGTTTGCAGAATTCATATTTGTATTACTCCGGAAACGATTCAAAATTCTTTCTCTGGCACTAGTTTAGTCAGTGGGTGAACGAACTGATAAGCTGGGGCTTACCGTCCTAAATTACAACGACTGGTAACAATACACTGAAAAGATAATTAAAATTTAAGTGAAAAAACCTTTTCAGTATCAATTATCTCATTTCTACAAAGACTATGGTGTTTTGACGATATCACAGCTATGAAAAATTAGAGTGCTGAAATATTTATATTTACATAGGCGAACAACTGCAGTAGTGCTAGTGACACTTAGACGATATCAGGGAGTGCAGCTAAAATCTTTATCTGCGACAGCTTTTGTCATGCTGTTTATGCTGCACCGCGGCTGTATAACCAAAGAATACCTGTCCGAATATCAAAGATTATCTGTCGGTTGAATAAGTTTAATTTATTCAACAGGGCAGGGTAGAAATATTTTAAGAATCACTTTTTTTATGTTTGTGTTATGTTTTTTCTTATGGTTGTGTTTTAAAATCATTCTAGTCAAAATTTGCAATCAATAAAATTTGTCTAATAAAAACAATTATCAATAAGAATCAGGTTTTTTGAGAGCTGTTAACTTTTACAATTATTTTTTTTTCCATTCACACCATTGCTTTTCTTTCTCTCTCAATTTTCATTCTATTTTTCTAAATTAGGTGTAGTGAAAAATTGTTTTTTATACTTGTTATAACAATTGGTAATTAACTATTATTAGTATTGTTATTATTATTATCATTATTATAAGAGTATTAAACTTAGCGATAACAAGAAGGTGGCGGAATATAAAATTTCTTAAATTTTACTATTGAATACGTTAACAGAGCGTTGGATGGTAAAAAAATACAGCTTTCGAATTTAAAAATGCCATCGAAAATTCCATCAAAATTCAAAGTGCGCCTCAACTCTTCAAATGTAATGTATTGAAAATTGGCTACTTCAGAGCAATTAGTTTATGGAAATGAGGTTGAATAGAATATTCTACAATTTCAATTATTTTTCCTACGGTAAGCTCATAAGCGGATGTACATTTTCAGTTGAAATTTAATAACTTCAACGGCGTTTTCATTGGAGTAGAATTGTGTTCTAAATACTATTTAATCTTCACTTAATTCAATCTCATTTTCGTCCTCCACTCGAAATGCTAGAAATGTTTCTATGGAAGAGGAGCAATTAAATGAGACCAACTACTATGATTAAGCTACTTTTGTCTTTTTATATGATGTTTCACAACAAAAAAAAAACATTTTTGCTAAAATGCACAGGGGATTATCATCTTATGCACTTTGTCAGGTTTTTCGAAATCAATTACCATCGTCCAATCTGATGCTATTATAATATCTTGGCAATGCCAGCGATGGTCATGGGACTAACAATAGTGGATCGCGCAGCAAATTAAGTACGTATTGTCCTCTGAGTTCGATGCAGTTTTCGCTACGGAGCTGTTTTGCCAGATATGTTGCTGTATCGTCGTCAAGAGCGCATTTCTGTCCAATATTTGAACGTATCCTGCATTCAGTGAAAAAATGGCCACAATGCAGCCATTAAAACTAACGGACCGAATGCTTTTCGTTTATGTGACTGAACATACGAGTCTCTGCAACTACACTCGTAGCTGCGGCTCCATCGGTTCAAGTGAAATTAATTCCTTGTCCTCGACTGGCTTCATTTCGCGGTTAACAGAAAATTGAAAATACGGTCCTAAATGCAGTTCGTATTGTACTATTTCACTTAATCCATTGAAGGTGGCAGTGTTGCGAGAGTGATGTGAATAAATCAATTACGGACCCCTATTTTTTCGTAATTGAAGGATTTCGGGCGTTGATCGGAGTATAAGTAATGGTTTTTTGCGAAAACTGCAATAATTTTGTATATTGAAATGGTTTTCTGTCGATTTCGTGATATAAGATATTGCTTGTGATACAACCCAGTAGGACTACAAGCATCGATGACTTTTACCATTCACTCTTTCATTAATGCCTATGAATTCCAAAATAATGGATTACAATGCAATGTGTAAGTAATGCAAAACACAATCATTGGCAATCAGCATCTGAAGGTTGACTTGAATTTCACATTGAATGTCAAAAACATTAAATATCTGATTATTTCAATATCATTTTTATTCAAAATTGGAATCGCGTTGCCAGCATTTCCTACATTCATCTTCACTGGCCGTATTCTGAACAACGAATTTTTGCGGGTGTTATGTGACTTGAAGCTGTAGATTGTTGTGATTATAATTGCTGTTTTCTCTTTTTTGATGTAATCGGACAGTTTTTTCTATCGGATGCAAGTTTACTCGTAAATAATTTTTTTTGCTTTCAAATCCTTGCATATCCTTTTGTTACTCCTTTGCATGGTTGGTTATCCAACAACTTGGTGATAATTATAGCGGATTTTATATTTTCATCTGAAGCTTCAGAATTCTTTATGAATGGCATATAGTATTCCGGTAACACAACCAAAATAATCGTCGAATATTTCAAATAGAAAAAGTAGAAGAATAAGACCCACTCACCCGTATTGTGAGTGTCGAGTCGATCGCTAGTCGTTAGTCGACGCAGTTGTCAAGTCGATGTCGTTTTGGTATTGTGATATGCCGTTCACACTACACTCTAAATCGGGCGATTTCGATCAGCTGATCGCTTTAGAGCTAAATCAACTTAAATCTACCTGATTACCCATACATTTTTCTCGGCGTCTGACAGTCGAAAGCTACCTGATTTAGAGTTAATCAAGTACAAATCAGGTACTATTGGTGAATTTTTCTCAGAGCGTGGTAAATTCCATCCGTGAGAGCGAGAGTAGATTTGAATGAAATGTCATTCGAATTTCGTTCTAAAACAGCACAAATTGAACAAAAAAGGAAAATGTGAGTTGTACAAAGTGAAAAGAAAATGTTCTTGCATGTTCCTGCACCATTTTCAACAACTTTCACGCAAAAAACATTGTACTCATAAATTCGAATGGTATTTCTCTCTCTAAATCTCCTCATTCTAAATCAATTCGGGTAGTAAGAACGCTTACCTGATTAACTTGACAGATTCTGAATCTACCTGATTTAGAAGTGTAGTGTGAACGGCATATGAGAGTCGATCGAAACTACTTATAAGTACTACCATATTGAAATCGAGGAAAATGCTTGCATTGAGTACTATTGTGAACTAAATTGCCATTGTGAGCAATTTTAGCATCTGTTAACTCTCAAGTGCAATTTTTACTAATGTCCGAAGAACATTAGTATTAAAATCGATTCGGCCAAAAATTCATATTTCTATATATATATATATATATATATATATATATATATATATATATATATATGTACAAAAAATTTCAGTGAGATAATCTCGAGAACGCGCCATTTGATTGAGCTGAAACTTTCAGAATACATTGGTGTATATGCAGAATAGGTCCAGGTCTCTTTAAATGTCAGTTATTGTAAACCTTTTCGCGCCGGCGGGCATTTAAGTGATATTTTTAATATACCTATTATTTCGTGCACAAATGATTTTCGCAAAAATAAAGTTAATAAAATAAATTTCTAACGTGTTTTACATATGAATCGGATAATGCTTTGGAATTTTTTAACCCTATGTGTGCGCTGGGTGCCTAAAAAGAGGACGGGAAAATTTGAAAATTTTTAAATTTCGATAACTTTTGACAGAGCTATTCAATCATTACGAAATTTTCAGGACATATTGATATTATTTAGTTGTAGATTTGTGTAGCTTTTAATGAGCGTGCTGGCAACCCTGTAGCTAGGGCAGGCACTGAAAGTGAAAACCTCCAAATCATCGTCTCTCTTGAAAAAAATGCCGTTTCTTCAAAAATAAGCCTTTCATATGTAAATCTTGTGCTTTGTTTACATAACCAAAAAAAAAAAAGATATGGTATAACGGGCACGCCTGGCAATCCTTGCCCAATTTACCTATATTTTTAGCATCAAAAACTTCTGTTCACGGAAACTCACGATCCGATGGGCAGAATTATTTGAAATTCACAGCATATATTGACCTTAAATAGGACCAGGTCTGATAGAAGTGATTTTGAAATGCGGGCAATTCTGTGCCAGTGGTGCCATCTTGAAAAACCACTAAAAAAGATAACTGTTTTTAGCCCTATAAATTCTGATTGAATCGTTCGATTTTGACGAAACTTACACAATTGCTGGACCTTACTTTAAGCCACGTTTGGTAGAAATTTGGTCGAAAAATTCGGTTGGAGCTGCCAGCTATGATAATTTTGGTGTCTTCATTTTGAAAAAAAAAACTGGAAGTGAAAACATTCAAACCATCGAATATTCAAAAAAATGTCCGTTTCTTACAATAAAACCAATCTGTATATAAATCTTATGTTTTATCTACACGTTCAAAATAAAACTTTGGAAATTTCATGTCGGACAAGAACGGTAATCCTCTCCCAGTTAACCTATATTTTTAGCATCAAAAACTTCTGTTCACGGAAACTCACGAACCAATAATCAGATACAGCTAAAATTTACAGAATGCATTGGACTTAAGTAAGACCAGATTTGATAGAAGCGATTTTGAATTGTGGGCAACTCTGTGCCAGTGGTGCCATCTTGAAAAATTACAAAGAAAAAAAACTGCTTTTTGCCCTATGAAATGTGAATAAGTTACCAGATTTTCATGAAATTGACACAGAAGCTAAACCTAACTCTAATCTCTGTTTGGTGGAAATTTGGGTGAAAAATTTGATTGGTGCTACCAGCTATGGTAATTTTTGTGTCTTTGGTTTTGAAAATTCGCTCAGGAAAATAAAACTTTTTGTACTATAACTTCCAGTGCAGTCATGAAATCAATACGAATTTCATACAATTAATGAAACCTGTCATAAACATTATTCAGGCCAAATTTGGTTGAAAAGACACGATAGGGTTGCCAGCTATTGTTGGTTTTGTGTTTAATTGCAATATCTTTATTAAGCGGTTTTATCGTAGAATTTTCAAATGGTAATGATATTGTAGTGACAATAAACAGCAAATATTAAGCTTTCGATCATTTGAAAAAACTCGCTGCAGGTAACCCTAAATTTCTTTATACTCCTATAACTTCGAATGTAATTAAACAACGTGAAGCAGATTTGATATATTCTTGGATTTGATACTGGCGAAAGGTTGCCAGCACGAGTCGGTTGTGCTACTTTTGTATCAATAAATGCTTACAGTTAGTATACATACCGGAAACATTTACAATGAAAATAAATAACCGATGTTACAATTCGCAAAGTTCTGCAAATTTTTCGGATCGCAGCCCCAAACACCAACTTCAGTTACAGTGCTGCAGGCACTGAGCATTTTCTTCATTGATGTTATATGAGATGCTGCTTTCAAAATTATGTGAAATAAGCAACTGATAACGAATATAATTAACCCGTATTTTGCTCTCATAAACGTTGAAATTCATGCCAGTGGTAATATCTGAAACCTTGCACCATATGAGTTATAATGCATTCTTAAGACGAAAGTAAAACGTGGCATTTGAAACAGTTTGGCCGTAATAAGCAGCACATGTGGTGGAATATGCACTCAAAACCTGCACGATTCTTCTACTGTTCTTCGAACATTAGTGTTTCTAGCGGTTCAGGTGCGCTAGAGTTTTTTTCAAATCAATCTGGTTTTTTTCTTGAAAGTTTTTGAAATGAACTCATTTGATTAATTTTTTGACGACGAGTTTGATACAGATAATCAAGCCACCCTCCTAGAATTAAGACGAAAGAGAAATTGGTTTAGAGACTTGTCAAATCCTTTAGATATGGACAATGTGGAGAATAGAATAGTCTTGATTTATTCAATGAAGAGCAGATTTATACAGCATTTCAGACTTACCAAACATTTTCATTTTTACTACACAATTAGAAAATATTTTAATTTTTACTTAACACTAAATTAACATTTTTATGTATGTGGTAACGGCATCAAATCTGTAGATCTTCTTCATAAACCTGCAGGGTTTTTCGCTTCGTTTGTATGGACTTTTCTTGCAATTTCAACTTGTCCCTTTTAAGGTAATACATTTTTCCAGTCAAGATATTCGATATTTTGATTAATGTTGTCTTGCAGTTGAGTTTGGCTTTTGGGTAACCGGAGTCTACTTTCCTGTTGGCTGGCGGTGGCAGATCTACTTTTTCGATGTGTTCTTTCCGTTGATGAAGTTGCATCTATGGGAGCTGGTGGCTAAGTGCTTACAACTGTGATTGCTTGATTACTTGTGGAACAAGTTAAATTCGACAATGCAATCACCACACTAATATCGCGCAGCGTTCTGATTTCACAGCCAGTGGGGCACAACATTTAAATTAAGTAGATTAACGACACACTCTTCACCAGTTTTGCGTTTTTCACTATTGTCTCTGATGGGCTTTTTGCAAATGTGTATTTCTAATATAATAAGCCTTCTACCAACCACCTCCATATCTTACAGGTGGACCCAAGCTATTTAGCTCTTCTGCAAATCTATTCCAACAATCCATCATTTCGCCATTTTGCCCACAAGCCCTAACGAATCCTTTTGCAAGCTCTGCGTTTTTCTCAAGTAGAGATACCAAGCGATCAAATTGTTTGGCGTTTATAATTTTCATCATTTAATTATTTTATTAGCGAGTGAAGATTCCAACAAAACCACTTACATTTTGCGTATGTCCAACAACCTTTTGATGCAATGTCGCGAAACAAATTGCAATCGACAAAACTTGTCGATCAAATCGATAATCGGCAATACATATCGACAGTCACAATAAGTGCCTCCGCACACGGGTCGACATTCAATCGACGCGACTGCGACTCGAACTCGAAACGGGTCGTTTTCTACGCTAAGTTTTGAGCTACAAGCAAGACAAAAGTAGGCGACAAGAGACTCCATGTGTAAACCATTTGTCTCTCAGTTTGGTTGAATGTTGAGATATTATTATTAAATACATATGTAGATACATATACATATATTAAGCTATTAAAAACGCTTATGATGAGTAGTTCAAGTGACGAAGAAAGATATGGCGACACAACGCGAAAATTGCTTAAGTTCGATTGTGTTTTCGCCTGTCAAATTATCAAATATAGATGATCTGCATTGCTTATGATTTTAACTTAAAATATTCGATACAGCCCCCCATACCAATCATCTCCCCATCTAATCGGAATATAGCTTCTTCTCATGAAAAAAGTAGACAAAACCATCTCGCTCCATACTGTCATCCAGCTTATGAACAGTGCAGAGTTTCTTCAAACACAGACGTTTCAAAGTCAGACAAACTTTAAACAATAGCCGCACTGCCCTTAAACTTGTACATTGCTAGTATATATTATGATTATATACTTGTATGTTATAAGCATATGTCGCTTTGTCACGTGTAACTTATATTCACCCACTATGGGTTACTACAATTAATAATTATCCGACCTTTATTAAATCCGATATGAAGCACTTCCATTAATATTCCGACAAGCGTGTGCCAGGGTCCAACTAAATTCAATAGCTATACGCCTCTCTTGAATCCACACCCTAAGTGCGAAATTGCTATCCTCGCAGATGGCACTGCTATATCATCTAAGAATGTCAATACCAATCGAATCATTAGCCATTGGCACCAACAACCAGTGTTCACTAAAAGCTTCTCCAGTAAGTGGAAATTCATCCTGAAAAATTGCAAGCTTGTTTCTTTGTTAGGAAACTATATTATAAACACTTCGCTGTTTCTTAAATTAATATATAGGTTTTAAAATGGAATTGTTTTTGCGGGATGATTAAAATTGAAAATTTTATTGAACATTTTTTTTTGACAAAGTGGTTTCGAAAGTATACACTGATTCTCATCAGACACCAGCTCACACAAACTCGATTGTTTTGCGTTTTGCGAAGATGTTAAAATTTATCACAACTAAAGTAAACAAAAAATACTGATTTCCAACTGCAAGTGGTCACATCAGCCAAGTAAGCGCACAGCGCCATAATTACATGGCGCAGAAATTATGGCCCCACACGCCATATTACATAGTGCCATGAGCCATGTAATATGGCTCATGGCACTCCAATTATAACTCGCAGCCATACTGTGTGAGGGGATCTATAAATGTCAGCAAGTGATACTTGAGTATCGTCGATAGATCGACAGCATTCTCAATCGGCTAAGGGCGCATATTATTGAATGGCTCCTTCGGCAACTCTAAATGCAGCCAGCGCCTGTTTTTTGCAAGCAAGTGACTTCTCCGTGTGCTCATTTATGGTAATTAGCACTGTTTTTACTGATTTTTCCACGCCATGTACTATATTCATCCACGCCATGTACTATAGTCCTTCACGCCATGTACTATAGTCCTCCACGCCATGTACTATAGTCCTCCACGCCATGTACTATAGTCCTCCACGCCATGTACTATAGTCCTCTACGCCATACAGTATAGTCCTCCACGCCATGTGTTATAGTTCTCCACGCCATGCACTATAGTTCTCCACGCCATGTAATATAGTCCGCCACGCCATGTACATGGCGTGCAAGACTATAGTACATGGCGTGTAGGCCTATGTACTTTTCGCCATGTATTATGGCGTGTGGCGCTATATTTTATCACAATCCCTAAATCGACTATGTACATGGCGCCAGAAGTCTATAAATTATGGCGTCTGGCGCCATGTGTTTTCTCAGTGTGTCGAATCGATATCGCACCGAGTACGAGTCGAGCGCAAGTCGACCCGTGTGCGGGTCTTCATTCATTTGCATTGGAAATCGCAAGGAGTTCGAGTTCGCGTCGCAGTCGCGTCGATTGAATGTCGACCCGTGTGCGAACGCTCTTAGTGCCTCCGCACACGGGTCGACATTCAATCGACTCGACTGCGACTCGAACTCGAAACGTCATAGGCGTCACACTCGAAGTAGACAATTGCATCCGCACACGGGTCGACATGCAATCGAAGCGACTGCGACTCGAACTCGAAACGGGTCGTTTTCTACGCGAAGTTTTGACAAACAAACAATAGTATATCGTCGGGTGTACGCCAAAACCATGAATGTGCTTTATTGGTGATTTTCAGTTTTTCATGTCACTGTACGCGGAATTTTTATACAAACAATTTGCCAAAACCGGAAATGTAAAATTCCATTTTATGCCTACACAAAGTCAAAATTTCAATTT
This sequence comes from Nemotelus nigrinus, assembly GCA_947369275.1. NCBI lineage: Eukaryota > Metazoa > Arthropoda > Insecta > Diptera > Stratiomyidae > Nemotelus > Nemotelus nigrinus. Next base: position 66,225,725 of record OX376374.1, read on the forward strand.
TATGAATTACCTAAAAACTAAGTATTTGCCAAATGCTTTACGCCAAAATCATGAATGTGCAGATTCATTGTTTTAGTGTAACGGAATAGTATTAGAATATTATCTTCCTTAATTCAAAAAAAATTTTTTCTTATATTTTAAAACTGATTTATAATATTACGTCAAATTTTCAAATTGATTTTACTCGAAATAGCATTTTAGCACATTCATGGTTTTGGCGTACACCCGACGATATATTATTCATTTATATATTTTTTTTTACGAAACAAGGCAACATACACAACAAGAAAACATAATATAAATCTAAAATACAATTAATCATTATAAATATAAAATAAAAATTGTCCGTAAAAAATATTTCAATACAACACAAATTTTGTAGCAGTTACTCTACATTATTTTAATGAAATTTAGGCTAATAACGATGGAAGTTAAGCGGGTTCGGATGTGGAATGGGCTTTGGACCAGTTATTTTTGAAGTTTGATTTGGTAATCCCCGAAAAGTAGTGGCTGCTTATAGAATTGAGTATTCCACAGCACCTATTAATGGGCTCATTATATGATAAGTAGTGTGATGAATGAATTAAGCAGATTTGCAAATCTGGTGCGTCTTGTTCGGTTATTGAAAGTAATTTTACTAGAGAGATCTTCAATAATATTATATACTTGTACGTTATTAGTATATGTCGCTTTGTCACGTGTAACTTATATTCACCCACTATAGATTACTACAAGTAATAATGATCCGACCTTTATTGAATCCGATATGAAGCACTTCCATTAATATTCTGACAAGCGTGTCCCAGGGTCCAGCTAAATTCAATAGCTATACGCCTCTCTTCCACACTCTAAGTGCAAAATTCCTATCCTCGCAGATGGCACTGCTATATCATCTAAGAATGTCAAATCCAGTCGAATCATTAGCCATTGGCAGCAAGAACTAGTGTTCAATAAAAGCTTCTCCAGTAAGCGGAAATTCATCCTGGAAAATTGCAAGCTTGTTTCTTTGTTAGGAAACTATATTATAAACACTTCGCTGTAGCTTGAATAAATATATAGGTGATAAGTGGAATTGTTTTTACGGGATGATTAAAATTGAAAATTTTATTGAACTTTTTTTTGACAAAGTGGTTTCGAAAGTATACACTGATTCTCATCAGACACCGGTTCACACAAACTCGATTGTTTTGCGTTTTGCGAAGATGTTAAAATTTTTCACAACTAACGTAAATAAAAATTACTGATTTCTAACTGCAAGTGGTCAAATCAGTCAAGTAAGCACTGTAAGCTGGAGTCTGATGAGAATCAGTGCATACGTTCGAAACCATTTTGTAAAAAAAACATTTTCTATAAAATTTTCAATTTTAATCATCCCGCAAAACGATCGAGTTTCCCGTGTCAATTATGCTCTGCTTTATCTATGCTGATTTATAGACAAGAAGGGAACCATGATCACAAATTAATAACCTTTATGAGCATATAGGTGCAACTATTTTGTGGCCAACATAATTAAAATAAATATAGGAAAATTTCATGTATATAACATTACAATATGTAACATTACATTATACAAACATTTAAAAAATACATACGTGATACGTTATCAGAAACACTAATATTTTTCAAAGAACCAATCATAATAATACATAAAATAAAATAATTAATAATGCATACATTATAAAAAAAAACACTTTCATATATTTCGAAAAAAAATATCACGCTTCTTGCTCGACTTTTCCCGTTCCAAACACTTCGAGCGAGACGAGTGCCTGTCGAGTCGCAGTCGTACCGAGTCCGAGTCGAGCACAAGTCGACCCGTGTGCGGGTCTCCATTCATTTACATTGGAAATCGGAAGGAGTTCGAGTTCGAGTCGCAGTTTCGTCGATTCAATGTCGACCCATGTGCGGACGCTCTAACACATCTGCCGATCTGCTGTCGATGTCGATATTATCGACATTGACTCGACACTCATAATATGGGTGACTATTTTAATAAAAGTCTATTATTTAAGCTATGAATTCTTTCAAAATTTTGACTCCACGAAGAGCTTTTGATACCCTTGTTTTTGTTGTGATTGACCTTAAATATTTCAAATACTCAGTGCAAAGTATTATTTATCATAAAATCTATTTTATTTGGGGAAAGAGGAAGAAAATATTGCGCTTCCTCTAAAAATAATTCATGGATCGTTACTTTTTGCAAATAAGCAAGCAATATAAAAACTCTAGCGCACCTGAACCGCTAGAAACACTAATGTTCGAAGAACAGTAGAAGAATCGTGCAGGTTTTGAGAGCATATTCCACCACATGAGCTGCTTATTACGGCCAAACTGTTTCAAATGCCACGTTTGACTTTGGTGTCAACAGTGCATTATAACTCCTATGGTAGAACGTTTCAGATATTACCACTGGCATGAATTTCAACGTTTATGAGAGCAAAACACGGGTTGATTATATTCGTTATCAGTTGCTTGTTTCACAAAATTTTGATAGCAGCATCTCATATAACATCAATGAAGAAAATGTTCAGTGCCTACAGCACTGTAACTGAAGTTGGTGTTTGGGGCTGCGATCCGAAAAATTTGCAGAGCTTTGGGAATTGAAACATCGGTTATTTATTTTCATTGTAAATGTTTCCGGTATGAATACTAACTGTAAGCATTTATTGACACAAAAGTAGCACAACCGACTCGTGCTGGCAACCTGTCGCCAGTATCAAAGCCAAGAATATATCACATCTGCTTCACGTTGTTTTATTACATTCGAGGTTATAGGAGTATAAAAAAATTTAGGGTTACCTGCAGCAAGTTTTTTCAAATAATCGAAAACTTAATATTTGCTGTTTATTGTCACTACAATATCATTACCAATTGAAAATTCTACGATAAAACCGTTTAATAAAGATATTGCAAACAAACACAAATTCAACAATAGCTGCCAATCCTATCGTGGCTTTTCAACCAAATTTGGCCTGAATAATGTCTATAATAAGTTCCATTAATTGTACGAAATTCGTATTGATTTCATGACTGCACTGGAAGTTATAGGGCAAAAAGTTTTATTTTCCTGAGCGAATTTTCAAAACCGAAGACACAAAAATTACCATAGCTGGCAGCACCAATCGAATTTTTCAACCAAATTTCTATCAAACAGAGTTTAGAGTAAGTTTCAGCTACTGTGTCAATTTCATGAAAATTTGGTTACTTATTCACATTTCATAGGGCAAAAAGCAGTTTTTTTTCTTTGCAATTTTTCAAGATGGCACCACTGGCACAGAGTTGCCCACAATTCAAAATCGCTTCTACCAAACCTGGTCCTACTTGAGTCCAATGCATTTTGTAAATTTCAGCTGTATCTGATTGTTGGTTCGTGAGTTCCCGTGAACAGAAGTTTTTAATGCTAAAAATATAGGTTAACTGGGAAAGGGTTACCGTTCTTGTCCGACATGAGTTTTCCTAAGTTTAACTTTGAACGTGTAAATAAAGCATAAGATTTGTATACAGATTGGTTTTATTGTAAGAAACGGACATTTTTTAGGATATTCTATGGTTTGAATGTTTTCACTTCCCAATTTTTATTTTTTTTCAAATTTAAGTCACAAAACTTATCATAGCTGGCAGCTCCAACCGAATTTTTCAACCAAATTTCTACAAAACGTGTTTTAAAATAAAGTCCAGCTACCGTGTGAATTTCGTTAAAATCGAACGATTCAATCAGAATTAATCAGGCTAAAAGTAGTTATCTTTTTTAGTGATTTTTCAAGATGGCACCACTGGCACAGAATCGCCCGCATTTCAAAATCACTTCTATCAAACCTGGTCCTATTTAAGACCAATACATTCTGCAAATTTCAATTTATTCTGCTTATCGGATCGTGAGTTTCCGTGAACAGAGGTTTTTGATGCTCAAAATACAGGCAAATTGGGCAAAGGTTACCAGGCGTGCCCGTTATACCATATCAAATTTTATTTTTTGTTTATGTAAAAAAAGCACAAGATTTACTTATAAGTGGCTTTTTTTGAAGAAACGGCATTTTTTCAAGAGAGACGATGATTTGGAGGTTTTCACTTTCAGTGCCTGCCCTAGCTACAGCGTTGCCAGCACGCTTACTAAAACCTACACAAATCTACAACTTAATAATACCAATATGTCCTGAAAATTTCGTAATGATTTAATAGCTCTGTCAAAAAATATCGCAATTTAGAAATTTTCAAATTTTCCCGTTCTCATTTTAGGCACCCAGCGCACACATGGGGTTAAAAAATTCCAAAACATTATCTGATTCACATGTAAAACACGTTTGAAATTTATTATGTCAACATTATTTTTGCGAAAATTATTTGTGTACGGAATAATAGGTGTATTAAAAATATCACTAAAATGGCCGCCCGCGCCAAAGGGTTAAAGATAAATGACATTTTGTGAGACTTGGACCTATTCTGCATGTACACCAATGTATCCTGAAAGTTTCAGCTCAATCGGATGGCACGTTCTCGAGATTATCTCACTGAAATTTTTTGATGATATATATATATATATATATATATATATATATATATATATATATATATATATATATATTTATATATATATATATATTTATATATATATATATATATATATATATATATATATATATATATATATATATATATATATATATATATATATATATATATATATATATATATATATATATATGTATATATATATATATATATATATATATATATATATATATATATATATATATATATATATATATATATATATATATATATATATATATATATATATATATATATATATATATATATACATGGAAATATGAATTTTTGGCCGAATCGATTTTAATACTAATGTTCTTCGAACATTAGTAAAAAACAGGACCCTTATATAATAAAAACGTGAATAAGTGGATAGTCTTAAATTTTTCGCTTCAGTAAAATCTTGTGACATACAATCAACAATAGTATAAGATTTCTTAACACACTTATTTTCTCAGATAGGAAAAAATAATCGTCAAGCATGTAAAATAAAGCATGTAAAATAAAGCATGTAATATACCTTTGCTTGAAATATATATGAAAATATAAGGTTAACTTGGTAATAACGTAAGGATATTTAGTATTTTTCACTTCTTCTAAAAATTCTAGTGCCTATGGTTACGACATTTTGCACTTAAGCCGACGATGAGTATTGATACAAATAATTTATCTTTTGATAAAACATTCAACTAACTCTTAAATCTCTTTCGAACAAATTTGAAATTTTTTAGGAAAGCTATTCGATACGTATTTTTTTCGATTTACCCAAAATGGAGACACTTCGAAACTTTTTCAGCCATTCCAAAGAAGGTAATCACAAAATAATTTAAAATGTAACACATTACATTTCAAGTAATCTTTTTTTCACAGATTCTTTAAAATCGAGTTTTCTTTGTTTGGTGCAGAACTATTTTACTACAGATTGGCTTATTTTAGCTAAATCTTCGACTTTAAAAAAAACTATTTTCAAAATATAATTTTTGCGTAAAATATAAATCAAATCTTATTTTATAGCTAAACGAGACGTTACATGTAATTATGACAAATTCACGCAAGGACAAGACTATCTAATAGGGTGATTGCTAATTAAGATAAGCCAAGTCTAGACGGCTCTCATGATAATCTATTCGCTATCGCTATGCTTAACGAAATATTTTATACTTCGGAGTATCGGAGAAATGCTTCGGAGAAACTGTTCAAAAACATTTTCACTGAGTTTTAACTCAAATAATTTTGATCCTACAACGGTACTTGCCTTTCATTTCAGAGCCATGATTACCTTCTTCATATAAATCCAAAATTTTAAGTGGCCTATGTCCTTCCGAAGCGGTACAACCAAAACATTAATTCTTGGCTCTCAAGCTTAATTTGATTTTCCAATCTTACATCAGTGCAAATCCGTATGTTCAGCGAATACCGGGCAACCAGCATTCATCAGTACTAGCCCTGTAGCGAGACTATGTGGAGAGCAAATTCAATTACTAAGTTCCTGACTTGTCAGCCCTCACAGCGCATCAACTTGATTATAACTGGTTGCTGGAAGCAAATGTAGTGAAGCCATTTGCGAGATGCTTCCAAATAAGTTACGACGAGGTATGCACACAGCCGACTGTGCAAACTTACATAAGTATCTACAACTCTGCACGGAGTGCCTCCCTTGTAGGTAGACTAGATTTTATTAGTATCATATTATGGTTAAACTTGCACTTCGTTCATATAGAGCTTGCTTCTCGTAATGTACTTATGGTATTTGGAACCGCAATTTGCAAATTATTAAATGAATGAGCTGAAAGCTGCGAAGCCAATTTCAATTACTTAGTTTGGTGTAATGAAACATGCATCATAAAAATAAACTGAACACCCTGGAATTTTAAGTACACATTTAATACGTTGTTAAAGTTTATTAAAATTATTAAAGCTATGAAAACAGACTGCCCTTCCAATAATTCATTTTAGAGTTAACACCGGACTCGAAAACTGCATACTCAATTACATCATTTTACAAATTATGACAAGCCCATCTTTTGTGGAAGTATTTTAATATCAATAGTGAGAAATGAACCTTCCGTATATCTGCGTGCTGCAGATATACGGAAGGTTCATTTCTCACTATTGATATTAAAATATCTTCGAAGTTACTAAAATGTAGATAGAGCGTTTATGCGTAGTATGGCAGAGTACGAGTCTTCCTATGGCTATCATAACTATTTTAACAAAACAGATGATTCGGTATATTTTTATGTGGTTATACGACTTCATATCAAAGCTTTGTGGAATGGTTAAGAGCAGCGAGTCTTTCCCATTCATCAACTTCCTTCATTTTGATGTTTTCATTGACAACAAAATCTCCTTGTTTCCAACTTTCTGCGAGCGCGTAAATTAATATGAGAGTTGATGCTGCCAAGCAGCCACTAGAAATGAGTTCTTTGTTACTGGACTTTGTTGATTTCAATGTTTTCGCTTTCTTAACTCGTCTTCTGGCTTCAGGCATGCTGAGTTTGTACGAAAAAAGTATGTTCCGTTCAAAGTTTTGTTGCGAGAAAATATATAGTTGAACGTTTATTAAAAACCGTTTGCTACCAAAGCAGGAACTTCAGCAATTAAATTTGAACGGTTTTCAGTAACGCTAATAGTCGAGAGACATGAATTTTAATCTCAACTATCTTAATTTTTACGTAGATTAAGTGGATTTAGCATGAAATAGACTTCAGTTTCATCTCTTAAAAAACTTGCATCGATTTACCCAATTTTCAACTAATGTTCTGCTCGTTCACAGGGAATTCTTTATGAGCTAACATGTTCAACAGCTGAACTTGTTACGTTCACCCTCTGTCTACTGCCGCATGGAATATGAAGTGCACGGTGTATTTGATGGTGCTTGCAAGTTGAGTTTCATAAAAAGTTGAGCAAATATGAGTTGGTGGAGGAATTGCAGGTCAAGTGGCTTGCTCTAGCGAAATGACTTCATCCCTATATGGAGTCTGCACTATGAAGTGAATGAGACTACGTTACATGGTAATATCTCCGACAGAAAAGAATCTTGATAATTGGTACACACAATTTCAAATGTTTTGAGCTTACACTTGACAATGCTGCCTCTTTTCAAAGAGCTGTTTTTTAATTACATAGCATGAAGTGGCTTAACAGTGAAAGTATTTTAAATTTTTCTGGTTGATTTGGTAGTTAAATGAATTATGCCAAATGGAAACTGTCACAAATGAAATCAAGTGTTAAATCATATTTAAGACATGTTCTCATGTAATCTCATTGAATTCCAAATTAATTTGGAAATTTCAATTTGCATTCTTTTTATTATTCGCTTGGTGCCCAGTATAAAATCTTTGCCCCAGATTTAGCTTATATAATCAAGAGCACACGAAAGCTTGTAAATGGTCGTGGACGAAATTTGTCAAATTCTTTGTTTGTGCTTGACAAATAGCCTAGACAAAGACGAAATACATTGTAAATAACATTTATAGTAGCTACATTTTTGATTATAGGTGACACCCACTTGTTGTTTTTGTGTCGATTCCTTAGTCACCAAAACTTCAAGAGCCAAAGTATATCTTTGATATAGAGAGAAGAATTTAAATTTTTTGTCATTCAAATATCTATACGGACTCACGAAACTCGATCCGGAATCTTCAAAAGATTTGCCGTGAAAATTCACCAAAAGCTTCATTTTATGACTATGCACTTTATGACAAGGCAATATGAAATTAACCACTAATAATCGGGTTTTTTGGAGGCTACCAACGCCAACATTAATCGGCAGCTGTCGTCAACAATGCGTCACGCCCCCAGTGAGGTAGTAGAAATGGAGTGGACATGCCCATAAGATTTACATTGAAGGGGATGGTAGTAATTTTTTGTCTGCTCATTGTCAAATCGGGTCAAATCCAAGTAGTTCCCCTCCAATTTGACAATGAGAGCGAAATGGCGTGAAGGCAGCTTTAACATGCTTTGTGCGCGAGAGGATTGAAGGGGCTAATGGTGGAAAGTTATACCGTCCGTGTCCAGGGGCTGCACGCCCCCGATATGAGCTGGAGGCACCCGCGCTTGCAAAGTTCGATATGAAAACCACAAATATTAACAATTTACTTCAAAAACGACACTGATTTTATATAGTGTTTACTTTCGGGTTAAACATTCACACGAATGCAATTTGAGAACTTTCATTAGGTCTGTTCGCGTACTTTCAGTCACTGAATTTTACTGAATTTTCCTGAATCATGTAGTAGGGGAAATTCAGGAAAAGTACGAAAACGCTCTCATTGCATTTCCTGAAAATTGACAAACAAAGGGGTCAGTTGTCGGTTTTTGGGAGAACAAAAGTTATTATAAAGTCATCCTAAGCGGCGATAAACTATCGCCACAAAAATAATCGTCTTTCATAATAACATTACGCCAAAAACTGTTTGACAGTTTTCAGTATTTTTCAGTAGCTCAGATCCTACTGAATTTTACTGAAAGAGGGGAAATTTTCAGTATTCAGTAAAACGGAGTACAAAAACGGCTTCATTGCAATTAATTGCAATTAATCGTAGTACGCGAACAGACCTATTATATGGACCGATCTACAATGGCCCACACAGCTGCACCATTGGATGCAGACCGTGGAACGTACGCCGATTGCGTCAGCCACTGTAGGTTGGGATGTGAGGAAAACACGCGACTACCGAATGTTTAACCTAAAAAACGGAGGATTGAGAGAAACCGGTGGCCAGAGGTTCCGTTGAGAAGATACCGCCACACTGCAACTCTTTATGTATTTGGCGGCAAACCGTGTAACGCCATCTTTTTCATAATCAGGTGTGTGGACGATTGCCTCTCTGTATCTGGCAGTGAAACGTGCAACACCACCCTTTTCATAATCAGGTGTGTGGAAGATTGAGTTCCTGTATCTGGCGGTGAAACGTGTAACACAATCATTTTCATAATCAGGTGTGTGGAGGAAATCTGCTTTTGGAAATTGGCGATGGAACGATATTTCTATTTCTCAGTGTGTGTGGAAAAAGTCTTCTTTTTGAAGAACCGATATTGGCGGCGAAACATGAACGTGAAGAAAACGAACCGAGCTGAGTAGGAAAGGCTGTGTTGGCGGCGTTGAAGCCAGTGGTTTTGTCAGGTTAGTGTAATACTACGTTTTGCCTTTCGAATTACATAAAAGTAGAGTTAAGATAGTTTGATAGATCTAAGATGGCGATACATATCAGTTTTCAATTGATTTTCTTTGTAAGAAATTGAGTGATGGGAGTCGTATTTTGTAAGAAATTGAGTGGTGGGAGTCGTCAAAGTGAATTTATCGTTCGACGAAGAAAAAATAAAAACTAAGAAAAAAATATAGTAAAAATATGATTCTGAAGAATAAACAATGACATGTGAAACTGTAAAGCGTTTGCCTGGTCTGAATTCGATTTTGTAAACACAATACTTTTTTGAAATCCTTTAATCATTCGAGTGACTAGCGTATGTTAGTAGCTAGTTCTCAGATGGGAAAACACGGTGAATAAGACATTGGCTGGGAAGAAGTGATTGCGGTGGGATTGTGTTTTCAGGGGCCGTGGAAAGATTCATCCGTGAGGCCAGAGGGGCTAAGATCATTAGAGTTTCCAGTGAGCCGAACCTTACTCGACAGCTCGGGACTCATCATTTAGGCGTGAGCGAGTGACACCCATGACCCGTCTCGCTGAACTACCTGCACCCAAAGGAACCCAACTGGAACATCACTTCCTGTGGTCGCGAGGGTAACATATGGTCCAGAATCTTCCTGTGCTATTGCTGAGGTGACCTTTTACTAGGTCTGTTCGCGTACTTTCAGTAGATTTAAGGCATTTAATGTTATGGTGTGGAAAATTCATGAAAAATGCGAGAAAAATCCACTGACTTTTCCTGAAAAATAGGAAGACGCCAACCAAAAAAAAAGTTGTCTATTTTTGAAATAACGTTATCAATTTTTGCTGATCAATTCGGTAATATTAATAAGATTGGACGCCAAAAATAGATTTTATAGGAAAATGCATTGTTAATTCATCACTACGTAATCAAGTTAATGTACGCTACAACAGCGGATTAAATAATTACAAATTGGAAGCAAAAGTACTAACGGCATTACATCTCGTACATCCTGACATCCACAAGCTCTTGAGTGCCTTTATTTAATAGTGATCAGTTTTTTCAATTTCGAATGATCAAATAAAAAAAAATCGCTGAGCAAATTTGAATCCAAGAATACCACAATATCAACCGATCGTTAGCTAGTTTCTTTTAAACGTTGCTTTTAGTTTCCTATTTATGACTGCCTTTGCATTCTGATTTTCTATCATGACGTACTCATCTTCTTTTTACTCCCTAGCTGCAAAGTGTTTGTTAGAGGCTTTGTTAGCTTTTTGAGTATTTTCATTATTTATTGCTGCTTCAGTTCGTATATTAATAAAGTTTGATCAGCCTGTTTCAGGTTTTATAAATTTTCACGCAAACTATCTAGGGGAAGTGCACTAGAAGTCGGCCATGCGTCAGAAGTCGGCCACTTTGTCTATAGACTTTGAAAATAAGAAAACAAACGTCTAAAAAAAGGAAAAAAACACTCTAACGGATTGGTAGAAACATAATCTCGAAGTGGCGTAAAATCTAGCGCTGTGTGTTAAGTCCGATGAACGCAATTATTCATTTAGTTTGTGAAATCGTCAACTGCACTCAAAAACTTCAAGTGAATGTCATATTTTCTTAAGAAGTGAAATAAAATTATCCTTAAATATTTACTGTTTTTGTGTGTGATCGGTGTTGAAAATCAACTGGTGTGCAAGTTGTTCACGCTAGAATCTTAACTTTATTGAAATTAATTGATTTAATACTGTTAAATTGAAAAATATGAGGAGGCCGAATACTGAATCATATATTTTACGATATGTTCAGTTGCCGGCCACGGTGGCCGAGTATTGAAATTTCACTAGAAATGTTTTTTTGGTAATATTTCCAACGAAATGACGTCATATGTTGACTATAAGGGAGAATTATTAAAAAATACAGTATAGCTCAAAAATATTCAGTATTCGGCCCCATATAAATCATGAAAATCTACCATGGCCGAAAACTGACGTGGAAAATTTCAGTAATCGGCCTAATCTAACGTTTTTCTATAGTTGTTCTTTATATCCAAGGAAATGAATAACGAAACGGAGAAAGTCGGGACTGGCCGTATATTACCAACTCTAGAATCTTACAGAAAAGATAGAATTATAATGGCACTTAATAATATCCGGAATAGTAAGCTAAGCATACGTAAAGCTGCAGCTAAATATTGTATTCCATGAGCAACATTGCAAGATCATTTGCATGGAAGAATACCTGACGAGTGCGACAAAAAAGATCCAAGTTCCATATAATCTATTGAGGAGGAAACATCCATTACTGAATGGTGCATTAAGTTATCTAAATGTGGCTTTCATAGAAAGCATGATAATTAATTGAACACTGTTCAAATTTTTTTGAAAGATGATGCCAGGGTGAATCCGTTTGGAAATAATCGTCCTGGAGGAACCTGGTTAAAATCATTCTTTAGAAGAAATCCTTCTTTAAGTTTAAGAGAAGCAGAAACACTACATAAAGGCAGAGCAGCTGTAACTTCGCAGTATATTAAGAACTGGTTCAATAAACTCAAAGAATTTCTTCGATCAGCCAACCATGAAAATTTGCTGCTCGATCCCAGGCGAATCATTATTGGCGACGAAACTAGCTTCTGCCTTTGTCCCAAAACTCGCAAAGATATTGCTCCTAGGGGCTGCAAAAACATTTATCAAGTGGAAGCAGTTGAAGAAAAGGATACAATCACAACAATGTTAACCTTTTCGGCTGATGGCAAAATACTACCACCCTGAGTAGTTTTTCCATACAAACGCCTTCCCTTAAGATATTGTGGACAGCGTACTAAATGGTTGGATCCTTGGTAATATGGACTCTGGGTGGATGCGGAGTGAAACATTCTATGAATATGTGGCAAACTGTGTCAGTAGCTGGCTGGTTGAACAACAAGTACCAAAGCCTGTTTTGCTGCTGGTTGATGGCCATAAATCCCATTTGTCTATGCAATTAAGTGAGTATTGTGATAAAGCAGGCATTTTGCTATATGCGCTGCCACCAAATGCAACAAATATTCTGCAGCCTGCCAATGTCAGCATATTCAAGCGGCTCAAGCAGGATTGGAAGAAGACAGTTCGCGTATAGAATCTGGGAAAAACACTTAACAGAAAGGAATTTTGTCCATTATTAGAGAGCGTATTGACAAAATTTATTAATCTTCCTGAAACTATAAAAAATGGTTTTGGAAAATGCGGAATTTTTCCATTTAATTCTGAAGCAGTGGACTATTCAAAATGTGTGCAAAATGCATTAGAGGATGCAAATGAAGAGGCAACTGACAACAAATATCCTTCAAATTTATCTAATGAAAGACTTGTGGTTGCTTCATTTGTAATCAAAGAAGTGTCAGAACATCTTGCCATATAAGGAATCAATGTTGATATAGTTTTGAAGGTTTTAGAGGAGTCATCGAAATCTCAGAGCGAAGAGAACACTAATAAGTCAACAGTCAGTATGAATGCTTCGTCACTTCGTTGCCGAGTGTTATTCGATATTAACGACTATGGAAAGTTGCGAGTGTCAATTTTAATAATACTGAAGTCCTGATTCATCTAATAATATGCTCAAATCTCTCGCCGAAAACATGACCTGCTTAAGCTCAACTCCAAGGTCAAATTGCAAAGATGATCAAAAACTGAACTTTGAATTGCGAGCCAGGAAGCTGGTTTTTTCTAATTATGGTGCAGCCATAGAAAAAACGTATGTTGCAGAAGTTAATAAGGAAAATTTAACTGCAGAACCAGCGTCTGTTCATTTAGAGATTCCCAGCAATTCTTCTGGACTCACATCACTACCAATTTAGTTGAAATTTTTGTTGTTACTCCTTTTAGGTACTTCAAATCGGTTCTAACCTACATCCAGAAAATACTCTCTATCCACGAGCAGATTCACCTATATTTAGTAGATCGTACTCACCAGTCTCCTCACACCTATCGAAACATTTATTTTTTCCCGAACCTCTAAAGAAGGAATTAAAGATTTCAAAAACCACTAAAGCGTCTGAAGGTTGGAGAAATATATGTAAGATAAAAGAAGTGGAGAAAATAGAAAAGATCAGACAATTAGAAAAAAGAAAAGAGGATAGTATCAAAAAAAAAAAAAAAAGAAAATCGAAAGACGCACAGACACCTGAAAAGAAAAAGAAAAAAACGAACGTGGAAAAACAGAAGAAAGCGATTAAGTGTCAGGAATGTGACAACGTTCTAATAAGTGAAACAGAAGTAGCTGACCTAAAAAATATTGGGTGCGACAGCTGCCCTAGATGGTATCATCTAAAATGTTATTCTCTATATCCTCTAAGTTATGAGAAAGCATCTGATGAGACATTTTCTGGCAAGATATGTGAGACCCAACGGGAAAAGAAGTGAACGTTGTCTGTAACAACTTATGAAAAGTCGAAAAGTAGAATCATCCAAGTCAATATTTGAATTAAAAATACTTTGAAAGAAAGATGCTTGATTTATGATAAATTAATTGTTTTTATTTACAATTTGCGATAATATATAACTTGATTGAAGAATAATTACAAAATATTTCAAGTATAATATGTTTTATTTATATTTCATGGATATTTCTTTGTAAAATAATGAAATATGCAACATGGCCGGACACTGATACAAAAGAGGCCGATAACTAAATTTCAGGGGCCGACTACTGATGCAAAAGCGTAGTTTTTATAGAATTAATTATTAAGAAAAAAGTTGATTCGTTACAAAGAATATTAAATATCAATTCCACGAGGAACAGTACAGGTTTACTTTTAGTTAAAAAATTTATTCCGTAACTGTTTTCTCTGCGTAGTTATATTGAGCGAAAGTGGTGAAAATTCTTAAGTGGCCGACTACTAGTGCACTTACCCTACGAACTTACCCCGTTGGTTTACACCAAAAAGCATCCAGCTCGATGTTTCCCCTCTTCTTCACTGAAAAAAATCCACATAGCACCCAGAGCCATGTAACATAGCGCATTATTTATGGTCCCATACGCCATGTACATAGTACTCTGAGCCATGCAATATGGCTCCCAGCGCCATAATCTCAGAATCTACATAGCGCGTGGTGCCATGTTACATGGCGCAGCATTTATGGTGCCACACGCTATGCACATAGTGCCCTGAGCCATGCAGTATAGCTCCCAGCGCCATAATTACATGGCGCAAAAATTATGGCCCCACACGCCATATTACATAGTGCCATGAGCCATGTAATATGGCTCCTGGCACTCCAATTATAACTCGCAGCCATACTGTGTGAGGGGATCTATAAATGTCAGCAAGTGATACTTGAGTATCGTCGATAGATCGACAACATTCTCAATCGGCTAAGGGCGCATATTATTGATTGGCTCCTTCGGTGACTCTAAATGCAGCCAGCGCCTGTTTGTTGCAAGCAAGTGACTTCTCCGTGTGCTCATTTATGGTAAGTAGCACTGTTTTGACTGATTTTTCCACGCCATGTACTATAGTCATCCACGCCATGCACTATAGTCATCCACGCCATGTACTATAGTCCTCCACGCCATGTACTATAGTCCTCCATGCCATGTACTATAGTCCTCCATGCCATGTACTATAGTCCTCCACGCCATGTACTATAGTCCTCCACGCCATGTACTATAGTCCTCTACGCCATATACTATAGTGCTCTACGCCATGTACTATAGTCCTCTACGCCATACAGTATAGTCCTCCACGCCATACAGTATAGTCCTCAGCGCCATACAGTATAGTCCTCCACGCCATGTGTTATAGCTCTCCACGCCATGCACTATAGTTCTCCACGCCATGTAATATAGTCCGCCACGCCATGTACATGGCGTGGAAGACTATAGTACATGGTGTGTAAGCCTATGTACTTTTCGCCATGTATTATGGCGTGTGGCGCTATATTTTATCACAATCCCTAAATCGACTATGTACATGGCGCCAGAAGTCTATAAATTATGGCGTCTGGCGCCATGTGTTTTCTCAGTGTTCTATCTACTGTGTTCTTGAACAAGAGCTGGCAGTTAGGTACAACCATGTCCGCATTGGCTGCAATTTTTTCTAGCATAGGTGCTAACGACCTATTTATTCGTTCAACGTGATCAATTAATTAAGGGCAGGCAGTAGTATTATGGATATGTTAAATATTGTTTTCATTAACATTTTGGACAATAGCATACTCTTTTTACCAACTCGGTCATTTCCTTGGCTCCTACATGGTTTACTTCTTCGTGTTACGTTCGCGAGCATCTCGAGAAAATGTCGTTTCTTCTCTGTTTCGGCAGTGCGTTTACTAAAATAAGATACCGGGTGAAGATCACCGTTTGATTGTTCTTACCATTAAATAGCATCGAACCCATTTTTGTCCGCACCCGCGTGAACGTGTTTTCGGGTTGTAAATTGACAGGATTGGATTTTTGGCTAAATGCTCCTTAATTTGTTCAACCGGCCTTAATTGTCCCATCTCAAAGACAAGTGTTCAGTATTCTTTCTTTAGGGGGCCACAAAGCTGTTGGCTCAATACTAAATCTTGCTTTTGTCGGGGAATGAAATGCAAAAAATGAGGTGGACTAACACAGTTATTTAGAGGTGGTATATTGTTTTGAGCTAGTTATGCCAATGTTTGCGCTGAATGCTGATTGGCATTCAATCGGAACCAAATTTAATCTCTTGGTTCCAAGCCATTGGTCCTAACATTTTCCTGCGTAGAGTATATGACCAAAGCGAATCATTGACGTCATCATATTCGGGCGAACTATCATTGATCGTTCGTTGGCTGTATGTGTATTAGTGATATATGTAATTCGAATTACTGACACTGACGATCGTCAGTGTAAAAATAAAGCATTATTGTAAACCATCCACACATTGGTGTCATAGATCGTTCGTTTCGATCTCGCATTTTTCAGGTAAATATTTAAAAAAATTAGCAATTGGGTGGTTTGGCAATTTCCGAGGTCAGTACTGTCAGCATTTATTTTCCTGTGCCATTCATGTTAATGTCAGCATTTTTAGTCATTTTTTCTTCCATCAGATTGAAGAGTATGCAAAAAGCAACAAAACTTCTGTTGAGTTCGCTGTTCCATATGATTGCATAGGATGTTATTCGAATGGTTTATGGTGGTTGATTTAATACACCATCATTTTATTGGCCATCTTTTAACTTTTCACTTTAATTTTCTTCACAGCACCACTTATTCATTCTTTAAAAAAGAATTCACCAGCTAGAGTAGAACTTCAGACAAACGGACCAAGTTTCAAGTAAGTCTAAGAAGCCTAACAAAGCATTAATTTGGTGTTTTCAAAGAAATGTGAATAGTAAACTCAGGCCTTTAACAGATTTCACACTTCATGGGTTTAATTGAACACAAAATAAGGAGATATAAATAGTCAGATGGGAAATCAGTTTAGGATCGGCTTAACTCTACTGAACTTTAAGTACACATAAACACACGCCAGACAATGAGCTCCCTGAAAAAAAGTTGCCAGTTCTCGAAAGTTTCCGAAAGTGCTATCCTTAACTATTTTGGTAAAATTTCAAAGAATAATAAAATATATTTGGGCTGAAATCTATGCGAAACAAATTCCCTCTCAAGACAATTTTACGGTCAAACTTTCTTCGCTTTGACCTAGTTTTCCTTGTGCTTTTCTTTTGAATTGCTTCACAATCTATTTAGCTAGCTGACATATCCATTTTGTCGGAACAATTTGCATCGTAGCAAACGAAAAAATTGCGAAATATCCCGCGAGAATATTCCTGGTCAAACTTTCGAGACCCCATTACATGCAGTCATTCGCTTTTAACTAAAGCTGAAATGGATAATCAGCTTATGACTGTGGCTTTGACGTGTCGCACATTGCAATGAGAAAAATGTCCAATCCAAATGCTTAAATAGAATTTGCATAATAATAGAGAATTGGCACTCGGGATGGAAGTGCCGAGTTGCAGCCATAAACAAGTTTTAATTTATTTTGCTCGGAAGCGACTTTAATCAAATCTTATTTACGAGCATATTTGCATTTTCAAGGAATCGTGCCACTTATTTGTTTGGGTCACCGTTGTCCTGTAGAAACATGACCACTTCAAACACCCAGGAAACGGTTCGAGCAACGAGCGATAATGAATAATTCAGACGACTTTGGAATTTGATTTGGTTATCAAATTCGTCAAATGAAGGGCAATGATGTCGAGGATTTGCCTATTTAGAGATAAACACTCGAAAAAGCCGGAAAAATGCCTAGTACCTCGTTGATTAATGGATGAATGCGGCGAAATATATATAAAGTGCTACATTCAATGTATGCAAATCAAATAAACATTTTGTTTGAAAATGTGCTTATACCTAATATTTTATTTATTAATTTTTCCTTAGTAAAGGTTATGAATGCGATAATGTATTTGATAAGATGAAGACATATAATATTTTCAAAGTGTAGATTTTTCTCTCACAGACTAATGAAAATAACACAGAACAAAATTGTCTCGTTCTCATCTTTAATGGGGTAAACTGATAAAAATTGAGGAAATATTAAGTGAAAATAATGTCCGCAATAAAAATTTAGTTGTTCGATTAAGCTATGAAAATTTACGCTGAGAGTTTTACAGAAATGAACGAATTTAGTTATAATAATCTATATTTCTACATTTTGAACAAAAAATTAGAATGGGGTTCTTAGCTATGTAGTTTTTTCCTAGCTTTGAATATGTAATTTTTTCAGTAGTTTTACTAGCGTTAAATTATTTATGCTATCTTTTTCTACTCGACAACGTGATCATCAGATCAAAGCTAAAATCTTAACGTGAAGCAGTTTTGATAGAATTTTGGCTTCAATGCTAATAAAGTTTCGTCAGTACTGAACATTATCATCATTTCTGTACTAGGTGATGCTTTGATCAAATTTTCATATGATAATGAAACTTGGTAGTAACTCTTTTAATTTTCAAAATTTCGAAACTCATGTGAGTGATTACCTTGGTATTTTTCTTCTCTACGGCTTCCCATAAAGCTATCGCGTCATAGTAGCACTTGATCTTGGATACAAGTTGTTTTAAGGAGCACTTTTGGTAGAACATTTAATCAATTTCTAGGTGTATCTCACACAATTTTCGCGGAACATATAACCATATTGAGAAATTATATATTTACTTCTATTATAGATCTTTATAGTAACAAGGACCCTGGATCTAAATAACTTACTCGTCCGTTTCTAATTAAGTACGTAGAACAGCTGATCTTGCCAGTTCATATTATATTTTATAGCTCTCCCCCCTGGATTCCTCCTGGCCATAGTATTGAAAATCTCCTTATATCGTGCCAATTTGTAAATGAGACGATAAGCGTTCCAATTCAAATTTGAGTGACATCGCTATTTTATGCTCAATAACCAAACTGTTTGGAAAAATCATTAATGGCGAACTCTCTCCTCTGGTTGGTGTTCTACTGAACGAGCAGCAGCTACCACTACAAACCTTATGGTGCTTGTTTCTAGATCAAATTGACGCTGCCCAAGCAGATTTTAACAAAGCATATGACTGCGTTAATCACTCCAGCTCGGAACTGCATGATTTGTACTAAAGTGGTTAACCACCTACCTATACGGTCGTTTAAAGTTTGTGAAATTTCATGGTCTTGTTTCTACACTGAAAGAAAAAGTCGTGGTTGATTTTACTTTTATTGATAGTAATGCAACAATTCATTCAAAACTGTCGAATGAACTACTGAAAATGGTTCTTTCTACTATGGTAAAGTAGTTCATTTGATCATACAAAAGTAGTTGACTTTGCTGATACAAAAAATATCGAAACCTTCGAAGATTCAACTGTGTTAATTGGTTCACAAGTACGATAAATAGTTAATCTATAGAAAAATGAGCATCAATTCATTTATCACTACAAAATATTGAATTATCAAATATTTTCATAGTAAGCGAACCACTCTACAATTGTTAAATTCAGTAAACATAATTTCACACCACAGACTATAGTCATTTACTATTTCGTACTATGTATATTGTTGGAATACCATTGTTTGTGGTTGCTTATTTTTTTGCACCACGGACGTTGTTTATCTACCACGCGTCATGGTACATAAAAGTAATCAACCATTTTTTTATAGTTGTTTTAACTATAGCGCGTAGTTGACGGAAAAACAACTAAAGATTACCAAGATTTTTCTTTCAGTGTAAGAAAGTCTACGTTAACTCTGGCATACCTCAAGGAAAACCTTTGGCCCTCGTTTTTTTTTTAGGTTTTTTTTTATATCAGACAGCATGCCCCATTTAATGTGCAGGCTGTTTTATAAGTAATGAAAATGAAACAGAAAGAGGATTTATAAAATGTAAAGTTTATGATCCTGCTAATGATTGATCCTTAAAAGCAGATACTATACATTTTAGATGATTTGATCGAATAGTTTAGTCGTTAGAACCAAATCAAGCGTACAAGCCGGAAAATTTTTCGAAAATTGTAATTAGTGCTATTATAAAATATTTCCATCCCAAAAAGTTAACGGCAATAAGAATCATCGCCATCGCTTGCCACGAAAAGCACATGAGTAGCGGTATTTAAACGTGATCGTTCATATAGTTGTGATGATCCACGTCCAGGCCGCCCAAAAACTACTGCGACTACGGAAAACGTGATCTTAATTACATAGCAAGGATTTCAATAATCCATGTTACTAAAATTTTGTTTAAAAATTTAAAAATGAGAAAGCTTTCGGCTTAATGAGTACCTTGTTTGACGCATTCGCATGAACGTTTTGCAGGAGTGCAAGGACATGCTCAAGCGCAATCCAAGAGAGTTTTTTCGACAGTACATCGTAGTTGACGAAACTTGGGCATAGCTTAAGAACTACATATATATAGATCAGAATTACAATTTGCAATATTTTCCCACTGATTGCGAGAAGTAAATAGCAATATCCAAGCCCAAGTTGAAAAAAGACACAAAGTACCCCACCAAGATAAGACACGCCCCTTTTATACTATCAGATACGTTTTTCATTCCCACTAGGGAATGTTTTTCATTCCCACTAGAGCTGTGCCAAAGATACTATTTTAACGAATGGCGATTTATGCAATATTGATTTTCTTAAAACATTTTCTGAACATTAAAATGGTAAGCGATAAGGTAGTTAATGCGGAATACTACATTCGATACTGTTTGGAAAGTAAAAGAAATATCTCTTACACTTTTATGCAGCCCAATACAAAGAATTTCGTTTGTTGCCAGTGAATGTTCGCTGCGCTTATTGTTTCTTGATGGGATTATACGCAAGCCAACACACTCTCACCTATCAGCTATCATGGATGTACACATTCTCAACTTTCAAACTGACAGTGCCTGCACAGACTTGATGAAAGCCTTTGATAAGCTTGATCACTCTACTTTCAATTTGCTAATTTGTTTTTGAACTTAGTTGGCTCTTACTTGGTGAATTAAACCCAAGGTGTATTCTTCGCGAGGCCTAATCATCTGAAATTAAAATCATGTCTGGTGTGCTACAAGGTAGTCATATATGCCCATCACCGTTCGCGTTATTTATTAATGATATAGGTTCCATTCTGCAGTCAGCCTTTGCTGCAATAATTTGCAGCGGGATCTAAACAGATTTGTTAGCTGATGTTCTAATAATAATCTCCTTTTTAATCTTGACAGGTGTAAAGCCATGAATACACACTTTTGAGTTCACCATTAAATCGTTCAGTGAGAGTACTCGATTTATAAGTACTGCCAAATCAATCAATCACATTTGATGATTAGATTGCTCAAGCGAGCAATTCTTTAGGTTTCATCTGAAGACATTCGAGGGAATTCAACGATATTTTTTTAACTAAGACCCTCTTTGCAGCCTAGTTAGACCTATTGTCGAACACGCAAGTCTTGCATGGGTGCCGCTTCAAAAATTTTACATAGGCCAAATTGAGTCCATTTAAAAGAGGCTCTTACGTTTCTGCCTACGTGGTCTTCCATTGTATGACCCTTTATACCTACCCTCTTTTCAAGGACGCTTAGACCTTCCTTCAAATGGATACCTTAAACTCTCGACGTCAAAATTCCAAAATCTTATTTGCCGCGAAAATTTCAGCAGGCAGAATTCACTTAAATTTCTTACAAAGCCATATTTATTTTGACGCCAATGACAAACGTGTCCGGCGGGTAAACTTTTTTTCAATCTTTCAACATCGGTTCAATTATGGTTCGGACAAAGAACCAGTAATTGCGATAAGTAGATGCTTTAACAAAGCTTACTATATGTTTAATTTTCATTTGTAAGCAGCATCATTTAAACAAATTCTGTATAGGAACGATTTATTGCTTTTGTAGTCTAGATTAGACGAACTTAATAAAATGGACGAAAATTGGAAAATATTTGTGGGTAGCGAACCCAAATTTCTTTAACTATAAGTGAATTGAAACAAAATTCATATTATAAGATGCCATCAATGTTAAGCAAATTTGGTATAATTTTGGGCATGGGGCTAAAAAAAATTGTCAGCACCAGTCGTTTTCGTTATTTTCGTACCAACAGAAACACAATCATCTACAATAGAAACAAGTTACCAATATTTAAATTTTCCAATGTTGAACATTTTTCGGATGGCAGCTCCAAGAATCTTTTCATCCGTGTAACTTTCGATGAAGTTATCGGATGAAAACGAAATTCACAGGTTAGGTTGGTTTTGACATGAAATAATTGCGGTCGGCTTTTAGCTGCAATGTTGGTGAAATGCCGTCGCAAGTTTTATTATTTATGTTAAACGAGGTTTCGCTTTCACAGCTTTATGAGACAAGGATCCGATAAAGAATTTGTGTAACAAGTGTTTCAGTTTCCCAGAATTTGAAGTTCTTACGAGTGGTAGCTCTTAAAATCCTATGAGTTTAAATACAGTCTTCGGATCAAAGTGTTTCATGTCCTTTCAAACAGGTTGGTAGTAATATGAAGCACGTTTGGTAGAATATGCACTCAAAATCTGTACGATTTCTCAACTTTTGTTCGACGAGCAGAGTAGGTAACGTACAAGAGTAGGTAACACACGTAACCACAAAAAGAGGATTGGCATCAGTAGATGATAATATAAAAGGCAGGAATGGTAAAACACAAAAATAAATATCTTATTTTGCTCAGTCCGTGACCACGACGTACTGACAAATGACATTGGCAAAATATTTACATAAAAAAATCTTGCTTGAGAAAATTTAGGAAAGTGGCTTGATCGAATGAATTCAAAAGTGTTTTGTCTAAATATAGGGGTACTTTATAAATCATATTGTGCTTTGTTTACATTTTATTTTATGGCAATCTTTGGGCATGTTGTATCCTAATTTTATTTGTGTGTATTTCTTCGAAAATTTTACTCTCCATCTGTACTAGAAAAACTTACTGCTGAATTAGCTGAATTTCAAATAACCAGTAATGAAAAATAATTTTCATTGTTTATTGTCCATCAGACTGGCGCTACTTTAAAAATACATTCATTGTTTTAATAGCAGGACTCCCAGTCGCTCAACTTACTTTATAACGTTTTAATTAATAGCTCAATCTGCGAGAAATGACTGTTCACTCTACTTCTCGGTTGTAATTGCACTTCATTACCAGCAATATCTTTGCCGATTATGCGAGAATCCCCACTCCATCCGCAGTCACTTTGATTTCCTTACGACAACGTTAGAATTTTCCTCGTCTGCTTGTCAGATAGTAAGGCAACATCGAAGTCGTTAGGTGTACAGCTATTCACTCTACGTGGCTCTCTCATAGTTCCATAAACCGCGACAAAGTATCAAAGTTGCTTCTAGCCCAGCCCAAGTAGAATCCATATTCAATAAAATTTTATCAACTATACGAGTAAGATTATGATATTTCCGAGTAACGATGTCGTTTGCATTGGCAAAATAATGGCTAAGTCGTGAAGTCGTACTTCCCATTATCCTTTAAATTCAATTCAATTATGCAGTTGATGTTGTTCTTAGGATTAATTTTTAAGTCTTTTTGACTTTTTTGCTGAGTTTTAATTGAGAAATTACTTTCAAAGTTTCGAGTTGGTTGACGTTATCGTGCCGACACTGCAAATTTCCGCAAAAGTTTCTCATTTTTTTAAGGAAGTAGCAATTGTTAGCAACAATGCCACTTCGTATGATATGACATCTGAGTATTATACTGTAAATGATTTTTTTTAGGTCTGACAAGGATTTTGCGAATCCAAAGTTTAATATGAAAAGCACTCACAAAATAAGCAGCTTGACAGTTAAAAACAAATTTGGTTGCCTTGGAAGCTATTATGTACATACATATGTGTGGATACGAACTTTTTGATGAATACCTAATTAATATTTAATATCATACACATGACAAGCTATTGTTGTGCCGGAAATATTGTAAGATGCCCAGGTGTACTCTTTATCTCTACTTTCGCTCCCTCCAATGACATTCACGACAAAATTATTTCAAACTGTCTCCGAATTTCTTGTTTCCCGCTTTTAAGAAGAGTATTTTCCTCTGTTTCATGATACTGTAAGCAGACGATTGGGCTGAAGACGAGTCACACTGGAAGATGACAGCAAATGCGAATCCCACCTGAAGTCTCCGACTCAGTTCTGTCTTTGAAACTGAAAACTTTCCTTTATGGCTCATTCTTTTCGTCGGCGAATAATGATACGGAGAACCTTGTTCGTACCTTTGTTATCGGTGCATTAAGGTACCAGGTATAAAAACAGCAGCATCACAGACGATGAGAACAGAAGCACAAGCAATGTTTAATCCTTTCACGTCATCAAAGACATCAACGGTGACAGTTATATAAAAACGGAAATTAAGTTCAGAAAACGTGGAAATAAAGGACAAGTTTTTTACGTTTGCCGTCAGTACACTGTCAAGTGAATGTTTTTCAAGAAGAAGCTGGAAAATTAAGATCGCAGCAATATAAAAGTCGTATTGTGCAGCCAAACGCGGAAAAAGTTGGATGGTGGCATAAGTGAACGAGTTTTTGTGTTTTAGCTTGTAAAGTCATTTTTTCGGCCAGTTACTAAAAGCTTTTGTGACTGGGGTAGTTTAGGTGTTTGTATCTGTAAAATAGTGAGGTTTATTTATGGTTGTGGCTCACTTGATGCCATTTTTCTGATTCGAAAGCAGGATAATTAACAATTGAACCTGCTAGTAGTTAAATTAAGCTTATTGTGTGGTGCCTGTCGTTTTGTTTCTGTTTGAACCCGACCATGCACACACATCGGAGTTTGAGTTAACGTAGCTCTGGACATATGTCTGAGCTAAGTTAGCGGTAAAATTAGCCGTGGAAATCATAACTCTACATTCTATAGAAGTTTATAAAATTCAAGTGACGTCTCTTCCAACTTCCAATCCTAGACTCGAAAAATATTGTACTCGAATAATACTAACAGAAGCAGAAAAAAGCAATAATAGAAAAAAATCATGAGGTTAAAGCTTCAGTCCAAAGGGATCATCGAAGGTTTTAGACATTTATTCAAATTAAAAAATGATCTTCAAATTCTGCTCAGCCACATGTTTAAAGTCCACCAGCTAGCTAGCGCCAGGCAGTGACACCGAAGATTATTTATTTTTTATCCATTGCGCTACTATATCTGTAGCGCAATGGATAAAAAATAATTGCAGCGTCAATAATGAAAGTGAAGCAACTCGTGCAAGTCCTACGTGCAAAAGGAATAGAAAAAAACTCTCACCTGAACCGCTAGAAATACTAATGTTCGATGAACAATGGAAGAATCGTGCAGATTTTGAGTGCATATTCTACCACACGTACTGTAACCTGTTTCGAGTGTAAAATCACTTTGATCTTAACAATGCATTTAAACTCGTAGGGTGGAAAGCATTTCAGGACTCCCACTTGCATGAATTTCAAGATTTAATAAAACCAAACACTGCAAAACTTCTAAAGCAGCATAACATAACATAAACAAAGAAAATGCTCAAAACCAGCACTGCAACTAAAAGTCTCCCACAATTGCCTCACATCAAAATCAAATAACTCTATCGATGCCGATTTTATCCGATGATCTCGTCAAAAGTTACAGGGACAGAAAGGTGTTTGATATCAAAAAACGAAAGTTGTTTGAAACTGAAAAATTTCTTGATCTTGGAAAATTTAAACATTGGGAACTTATTTTCATTGTATATGTTCGCGATATGAATACTTAACGTAAGCATTTATTGATACGAAAAAGCAAAAACGCCTCGCGCTGCGCTGGTAACCCTTTGCTAGCATCAAAACCAAAAATATATCACACCTGCCTCACATTTAAATCAACCTACTTTGCGAATTTCGTCTTGATCCGATGACTGCGTTGGAAGTTAGAGGGGCACAACGAAATTTAGGTTTAACAGTCGCAAAAGTTTTCAAATTTTCGAAAACTTAATATTTGCTGTTTATTGTTAAAACAAGATCATTACCATTTAAAAAATTTACGATAAAATCGCTTAATAAGGATATTGCAAACAAATACAAAACCAACAAAAGCTGGCAGCCCTATAATGGTTTTTTAACCAGATTCTTTCTGAATAATGCCTATATTAAGTTCCGATTTTGATTTCATGACTGCACTGGAAGTTATAGGGCATAAAGCTTTATTTTCTTGAGCGAATTACCAAAACTCAAGACACCAAAATTATCATAGATGGCAGAACCAAAAGAATTTTTCAGCAAAATGTCTACAAAACACGCCTTAGAGTAAGGTCAAATACTGCGTCAATTTCATGCAAATCTGTTAACTGAAAAAAAAACAGTTTTTTTTTCTGTATAATTTTTCAAGATGGCGCCAC
The DNA here is from genome assembly GCA_947369275.1 of Nemotelus nigrinus. Taxonomy (NCBI): domain Eukaryota; kingdom Metazoa; phylum Arthropoda; class Insecta; order Diptera; family Stratiomyidae; genus Nemotelus; species Nemotelus nigrinus. The sequence goes on from OX376374.1 coordinate 66,252,188, forward strand.
TGGCATAAAGCTGAACGCATGGTCCTACTTAATACCAATACATTCTGTGAATTTTAGCTGTAGCTAATAACTGTGTCGTGAGTTCTCGTGAACAGAAATTTTTGGTGGTTAAAATATATGTAAATTGAAAGAGAGTTACCGTTCTTGTCCGATGTGGAATTCCAAAAGTTTTGCTTTGTTTGTATTGACAAAGCATGACATTTGATTTTCACCGTAAAAGGCGAAAATTTTTCATTAGAGTCGATGGTTGGAAGGTTTTAACTTTCAATGCCCTCCGTAGCTGCAAGGCTGCTAGCACGTCCACAAGTCTACAACTTAGTGGCACCAATATGCCCTTTAAGTTTCATAATGATCTGATGATCTGGTCAAAAGTTATCGCAATAAGAAAAATTTTCTAATTTCGCCAATCTCATTTTAGGTGCCTAACGCACACGTAGGGTTAAAAGTTTCAAAAATATTATCATATTTACACTAAAAACACGTTTGAAACTCATCCCATAGACTTTGTTTTTGCAACAGTTATTTGTTAACAGAATAATACGCATATCTATAACAAAACTAATAAGAAGATTATTAACCTTTGTGAGACCTGGCACTATTTTGCAAATACAACACTGTATCCTGAAAATTTCGGGTTAATCGGATGGCGCGTTCCTGAGATTTTTTCATTGAAATTTTTTGTTGATATATATATATATATATATATATATATATATATATATATATATATATATACATATTTATGTATATATATATATATATATATATATATACATATTTATATATATAAATATATATATATATATATATATATATATATATATATATATATATATATATATATATATATATATATATATATATATATATATGTATATATATGAATACTTATGTTCTTCGAACATTAATGAAAACCTCTGATGAGCGACTAAGACGACTCGACTCACGTAGTTATTGGAAAACCAAGATTTGACCAAAAACCCGCAGTAAAGTTTGAAAAAAACAGCGACGGACGCTGAACTACATTAAAAGAGAAAAGAAAAATTTAAAAATAATTTGAATAATTTGATTTGCAGTACGCCAAGGGCTGCCTCAGCGGTAGTACTTTTAGCACCACAGATAACTAGACAAACAATCTATTGTAGTGTGGCAAACTTTAAGCGAGTATAAAGGAGCTTTGCAAGATCTATCCGTAATCATCGGCCTTAGGGTACGGCCAAGTTGGAGTAGAAAGAGCGCGGACCAAAGCAACACGCTGCAATCATTTATATGGTTCCATGTCAAATCAACGGCCCAAGTATGAAAGCGATAGTAGCGATGAGATCCAGCCAAACCACTTTCTTGAATTGACGCTCTCTTTGCTTCAAGTTGGCAGCTCACTTATGATTTTTGGGTAAATTTACATAGCTAGACAATACTTTATACCCTGTTGCCTTGTGCAACATGCTCTATTGCACTGCTTGAAAGCAATAAGAGCTCAAGGATATTTCACTTCCACATGCTTCTTCTACAGAAATTTAAGTTCAAGATTACTCCTAGATATTTAACGTCATACTTAAGTTGAAAAGTTGCATCTTTCATTATTGGAAGCACTAATCCGGGAATTTTTTTTCCTGACGAACCAAAACCAGAATTGCAAAGGTCAGATTTTGAGCATTATCAGTAATTTCAATCCAAAGCTTGTTGTGTAGGTAATGTTTAAGGAACTATAATAAGTGTAATCCCAGCTGTTCTACAGGCTGGGTAATATCATTAGTGTGTAAGAAAAAAATGTATGCCAAAAAAATAAAAACAAAAAAAAAAACAACAAGAGCCAGCAGGCCAAAACAATATAGCCGCTAGATTTTAAGTATTTTTCTTGTTAATTAAACTGTAAGTTAGGTTAAGATTGTACAAATAATTCATAATAAACATATTTTTCAATTCAAATTCAAAAGCTTGTTGTGTATTCTTATATGCTACGTTAAGATCAATATAGAATGATAGTCTGGCCATGTCTTTATCTATTATCCACAAGCACTCGTATCGCATACTAACAATTAAAAACCACTCCCTCAACTCTGGAAACTAGAAAATAAAGCTCTGAGTCGCATGATTTTTCGCTGGTGCATATGTTGCTTATAATTTAAGGGATTCAAATTCATTTAAAAAGTAAAAAAAAGTAAAGTAATTCCACGACAACTCTCGCACTGGTCTAGGGTTTGAAGCTGGTAGAGAGCTTCATCACAAATTTACAATCAATGTGAATACGAGCGTGGAGTGATTAGTTCCACGACTCAGTTTACCCCTGATTAATCAGGTACCTATTTGGTCCTAGGCTAACTGAAAGCTTGGTGCGCAGACCCTCGCCCGAACCTGGGTTCGAACCAGGGACCTCACACACAAGGACCTCAACTCAAGTCTAGTAAAAATTGAAGTAATTGAAGCTATCAAAATTGAGGGTGTTAATTCAAACCACCATGGTTTGAATTAACACCTTCAATTTTGATAGCCATGGTTCATGCATCTGCAAACACCGCCAAACTTAGACTCAAAAATTTTGAGTGTGTTGGTCCAGACTGAGAATGTTGGCTGATTAGCGGGTCGGAATTAAATTGGATTTTCAGCAAAAGGATGGTAAATTGCTTCGCATTTGGGAATGATGTTAACCGCCGGGGCGGACTCACTAATTGAATTGAATTTGTGGGGAAAACTTTGTTTGATATTTAGTCAATAAGGATTAAATATAAGTCACCATGAAAATTCTCTTGTATCAATCGAGTGAAATCGAAAAGTGTTATTGCGGTCGCTTTGGATGCATGCCGTCACCACTTGCTCCAGTTTCAGACAAGCTGAATGCATGCGATACGATCGACTTGTTGCACCAGCATTCTGTTCAAGTTATTATTGTCTGTCTACTTCATACTCATAACACCTACGTCAAAATGGTAGAATGTAACAAATTGAATTTTTACCTTAGCTAGAGATACCGCGATGGAGGAAACCAATCACAAATAACATGTCTGCCAATTATAGCTCATGATTACAGCAATTTACAGGGACATTTTGGGATATGTGAGAATGAGATTTGGTGAAGGTAGCTTGTTGCTTGAATTTACATAAAGAATCTATATAAAAAGAAACACTCAATCGATCTCATTAAGAGTCTAATAAAAAAATCAAAATCTGAGCTTGTAACAAACATAACTTCATAAATGACAGTGGGCAAATAATCAGTCGCACTCAAAAATTTCGAGAATATTAAAGTTACAAAAAAAACTTTGATGAAAAGAGAATGGCTCCACGGAAAAGTATATTATCTAACTTTAGCAGCTAGAGGTTGAAAGTTCAAGGCCATCTGCCTCAAAAGTCTAACGGCCAATTTTGCATGCTCATTAATTTATCTCACCAATCTTAGCCCAGTTTTCATCGAGTGCAGTTTGTGCGGTATACAACTTGCGAAGTGTGTAACTCATACTCTCTACCCAACTCTAGCTCTGAACTCTGATCATTTCTCGAAATTTTTCGCCCGAAGCTCAGTTCTATCAAGAAAAGTAAAAACTAGTGTGAACAGTGTCAAAAAACGCATAGGGAATAATTCTCTTAGTGAATTGTTCCTCCACGATCGTTTAAAATGCCCCAAAAGCCACGTTGGCTGCTGGAACGATGGGCTGATCTATCTCCGTTATTTTGCTTACGAGTCCATGAAGTATTCAGATCTTAATAAGGTCACAGCAATCAACCATACGAAAGTTAGATGGAGTTTTTAGCGAAAGAGAGCCCAGCGTTCAACGCAGTGCCGCAATTGCCAGGTCTACGGTCACGGCACATCATTTCATTACTTGCCCACCAAATGTTTGATTTGTGGATAAACAGATTGCCGATCCAAAAACATAAGTGACATAAAATTCAATGGCACTCATCTATCAAACTGTCTCATATGCCCTAAACGAAATGATTACCTTTACATAAGGAACAAAAAGAATATTTTCAAGGACTCTGATACTAGACAAGAATAACCTCCCATCCACAACATTACTAAATTTTCGGCCCTTCTTGGTGGCGGTAGCCCTGATATTTTGAAGAAGGCTTGTCGAACTCGTCCAGTGGTGCTCCTTTACACAAAAATGACATCAACAATACTAGTACTAAGCTAGATAATGTAAGAAAGTTGTTTTCTTCTTCCAACTAACTATTCTCAACGACAAAGCTTATAAGCTTAACTCAAGAGCTGTTACCCTCCCAACTTTGGGAGGGTGTCCGGTCAAGGCTCTTTTTGGCTCCCGGATTAGTCCGCCAAAGACGGGTCGTAGGCGCCACTTGCCCACTCCGAATTGGAGCATCAAGAGCCGGAAGCAAGACTCGGCTCACCGGATATCCTGATGAGTTCCGTACACCAAGTAACTGTCACTCTCAAGTCCGTGTGCACCACCCCTTTAATCAGCCATTGCAGTGGCGTACGCCGAATGACGCGAGCACCACCGGACCTCGTACGATTCTTCTTTATTAAATTAAATTATATTTTCCGCGACTTTGTAAATTGACACGTTATGGAGTTGGTTAACACGACATTTATTTTATTTTTTTCCCTAAACCTAAACCAACTATTTTTTTTCTGTTTTTTTCCTAAGCCTATAAACAACTATCGCACGCGCGTGTGTACGACCTTACAAAACAAATTTAACCTTTATTCAATTATCGATTGAATATACTGCGTGTATCTCGTTTGCCACCACTCAATTCTTTCATATCATATAACAATGCTCATTAAGAAAAATAGAATGAAGGCATAGAAAGGAAAATCTGACGTCTTGAATGAACAGATACTTATGTGTACAATGACACACTTTTGTAAATTCACGATTGCCCTACGTATTTTCCATCATTTAGAAACCCTTTTACAATCGACGTGATATTGAGTAAGAGACATTTTCTTCTATCATACACAGCCTATAGTGATTAACGGCCATTCCTTTATTCAGTGACCCATACACTTTGAAATTAATTAGCCAATCTCACTATCAGTTGACCCAAATTAAATCTATTCCAAAAAATCCTGGGATCTTCTTCGCAAATACCTGAATGAAAGATGATCACTTGATGATTCCGACTTACCTAAAACATTAAATCACGCTCAGATTGACGGTCTTGAGATGAATTCTGTGACTTTGCTTATACAGCAAGTGATGCTGCCTCTTCAAAAATGCAGTACAAGTATTGCCAAACTTAATTCGATAGCTTAACAGTAGTACTCATCAAGCATTGAAATCAGTTAAGAAAGCACTAGCACTAACGCTCGCGCAGCACTTTTCGCGTGCCGGTCCGCCTATTCCAATACCTGGGGTCTTAAACCTAGGGCGGCCTATTACATATTCACATGTGTGGTGAGGCCGATTTTGGTGTATGGAGCGATCGTGTGGTGGAAGGCAAGGGCGAGTAAAACTAATACCAAAGGGCTAACAAGACTGCAAAGATTAGTTTGCATATGTATTACGGGCGCTTTAAGAACCGCCCCAACGGCTGGGTTGGAAATGATTTTGGGACTCATGCCCCTAGATCGATTCATCTTTAGAAGTACAAGCCTAGCGGTGATACGCGCTAACAGTTCCGGCATGTGGAATGATTCAGATCAGTGGGGCCACATCGGTATTCTTACAGAATACAGCAAAAGATTAGGGCTTGTTGCAGAAGACACGGACGACATGTGCAAAATAATACATCTTGGCAGGAATTTCCAGATCAAGATAACCACAAGAACAGACTGGAAGAAAAAGGGAGCTACCGCCGATGGGTGCGTCTGGATTTACACGGACGGGTCAAAGACGGGCACAGGAGTTGGCTCGGGCGTGTTTTCTACGGATCTGAGCCTTAGCCTGTGGTGTAGACTGTCGGACCATGCTACCGTTTTTCAGTCTGAATTACATACTATACGCATGGTAGTTGAGTCCATTAGCGGAATATCAACCAGATCAATGACGATTTGCGTCGAGAGCAGAGCAGCCATTCTCGCTCTTGCGTCTTACAGATGTTCTTCAAAAACTGTTAACGCTTGCAGAGTGGCTCTCAATGAAAAGGCAAGGCATATTCCTATCCGGATTATGTGGGTGTCAGGGCATAGTGGAGTCATAGGCAACAAAAAAGCCGATGAATTGGCGAGGAAAGGTTCAGGAGCTAGCAGTAGCCTCTGCATCACTGCACCACGGTCAATCGCTGACGCCACAAGCTAACTTGATGCCGCCGGATGGGCCAAACTGAAATCCGAATTGGAAAACAGGTTGGACTGCAGGGTGGCCGGGACGTTATGGCCATCACCTGATCTAAGCAAAAGCAGGAAACTGCTCAAGCTCAGTAGAAACCGCTTGAGAGCCACGGTCGGCTTGCTCATAGGGCACTACCTTATCGTGTCTCATGCGAAAAGAATGGGACTGATATCCAGCAATTTATGCAAGAGGTGCGAGATGGAAGAGGGCACCGTCGAGCATACTCTCTGTGATTGTCCGGCCCTAAATAATAAACGCCTGAAGATTTTTGATTGTTACCACTTTCAAGGGTTAGCAGAGGTGGCCAGTACCGTCACGCTGAGTCAGCTGATCCAGTTTGGTGAAGCGGTCACTTGACAGCTCTAACAAGCCAGCGGAGGGTGGCATATGAGCCCAAATTGATGGCCTAATGCAAGCCGCGTTCCCGGCAGCCCTCTTTACTAACCTAATCTAACCTATCCACAAATCATCCACAAATGACAATGAGTGAAATGAAAGCTTCATCAAGTGTAATTGACCTGTGTAAAAGCGAAGCTGGCAAAGATTTGCTTTAAAGTAACATTTTTTAGAATTTGGCTCATAAATATTCATGCCCCAGTGAAGATAAGATGCTTTTAGTAATTTTGTGGAAGGTTTCATGATTTTTTTCTCGGTGCGGATTAGTCTAACATGATAAAAAATTATTTCAGTGGGATTCACAAAACTATGATGTGGATATTTTGGGCACGAAAAATATACCCACAAACAACTTAGTGTCCAGTTTGATTGTCAATAGTTCAAGCGTAATCATTTCCTGTGATTTATTTTCGAAAATGAAGTGAAGCATACTCTCCACCGCCCATGGTAGAGTTAAGCTGTCATCCAATCTATCAACAAATTACTAGGGCAAACTCATGATACCCCTAACTTTTAATGAACATCAGTATATGACACTACTCTTGAAAGTTTCTAATAGAATTATTATTACTTCTTTGCATAATCATTACATATGTACATAACATTCGCAAGCATATGCCTTTAAAGACATCAAGCGAAGCTATCACTACAGCCCAAGTAAGTCAGCATTCCAAGAAGATCCCTACAACCAGGGGCGTGCATTTCATATAGGCACAAAAGCACTGCCTACCCTGCTGTGTTGCTTATCTGTTTCTTTATATTTATTTTACTAATATATATCTATCTACATTTCAAAAAATTTGATTTAAAATTGAAAAATAAATCGATATGAATTACACGCATCTGGCAACTACCTATATTTCATACTCTAATTTCCTCATTTCCGATTTCGCATGCATAGTCCAGCAAAGTAAGTAAAAAAAAACCAAATATGAGCGTTGAAAGGCATGCAACCTCAGTGCCTTTACCTTACGCACACCTTCAAATGAATTTCGTATCGATACACTACGGACAACTGCTCGCAGCTTCAACAGTATGTGCAAGATTTTACATCAGCCAAAGGCATGCCTGCCTTCATGAATGAGAAATGATACGATACGCCGCTGCATGACGTCAATGCTCGCTGTGCAAGGGGAAGTAGCTTGCAGGTATACATCACAAGTGCACGACGGTGCACAGGCTCGGGCAAACCCATAGTTGAGTTTTTACTATGCAGGGGAGTTGCCAGAACAAATAGTTGTACGTGTATAAATATATAACTTTGATGTCAAATCTAAGTGTTATTTTTGTATGTTAGTGTCTCAGATAGGAAATTTTAAAAATTATAATATTCTTGATTAAAAATGAAAAAGTCACACATTTTTTCTCGAGACAGAATTTCTATAGGAAAATTCAATGTTTGCCAAAAAATTATCTCAGCAGACAAAATGACACAAGAATTAAATTTAACTTAAAAAAAGGGAATGCTACCCATCGCTTGCCAAATTTATTTGGCTGAAAGCGCACTAAGTGGTTATTTTTGTTTACCATGTATCGTATTCGCCAGTACAAAAAATGTGTGGAATGACACTGAATATGTAGATTTCTCCAATACCGATAGACATTGAAGAAGAAGGCAGATTACATTCGAAATATCAATATCCGGAAAGAAATTAATATACATGAAAAATTGACGAAGCTGCTGTACAGGCTAGGTAATATCATTAGCGTGTAAGGAATAAACATTGTGGCAACAAATACAATAAAAATAAAACCAAAAGAGCCAGCAGGCAAAAATAATAAAGCCGCTAGACTTTAAACTTTCTTTGTTTATTAAACATTAAGTTAGACTAACCTATAATAAAAAATATTTTCAATTGATTCCTGATTTTTCGTTTGGCTGTAATGTTTACTTCTAAGAGTATGTAACTGCCTACCCTGCGTGAAGAGCTTATGCACGCCGCTGCCTACAACTGTAGTTATCTTCAGAATTTCTCAGTTCGTTTACTTACCATCTCCTTTCTGTTTGAAATTCTTGAAGTTTTTTTAATACACAGGCATACTCTTTTCAAAATGTACAGCTTCTCTTAATGATAACGACACCTTAACGTGACTACTCGTAAAGTGGCCTGACCTATCTTTAGGGTTCTTCTTCGGAAATAATTGAAAAGGCTGTTTCGAAGCTTTCTCGAGCCATTCGCTTGACTCCAAGTAACAAGGCGGAAATTGCGAAGAAGGTTACATATTTTAATTAGGAAGCACATAAAGTGAGTCGGTAAGTATGTAGAAATGCGACTAGTCATGCTGCGGAATGACATGGGATGATTAGGTCGAGTGGAAGGAAAGTAGATTTTTGCATGTCTCATTTTTTTATTTGGCGTTGACGTGAATGAAGATGGTTGGCAAGGCAATGAAATTTTTTAAGGGTGCATATTTTCGGGCCGAAATGAAATTGAAGGGAGTTGGGCTCAGATCCGAAAATGACAATGCGCAATTCTTGGTTAGCTGATGCATTAAATTGGATGATAAAAGCAGCTTTGGATAAAAACTTGAAAGTTTTTTTAGGCCGATGATGACATTGAGACATATTTGGTACTATTTGCATTATTTGTAATGGATTGCAGGTATTTTTTTTAAATTTTCTTAAATATATTTCTTTGCTTTGTAAAAAGCAGAGCTGTATATTTTATGCTACGATATTCTGAAAATATTCTTGAGATAAGTTAGAATAATAACTCTTCTCTGAATTGATTTTTATTGTCCATTTGATGCAGCATTTCTGTATAAGTGAGGGTTATTGTTGAAGAGTGCTAATTATCACGTCTAGACTGTGACTACTAGCAAATATGGCGGCATCGTCTACGTACATGGTGATGTGGTATTGTGGTGCTTTTTCTTAGTCGGACATATAAATGTTGTAGAGAGTGGTGCTTAAAACAGATCCGTGTGAGACTCCGGCTAGTAATACGTATTTATCGCAGAAAGCTTTGGATTTAACGGGGAAGGTTATGTCTGATTGAAAAGATTGGATTACCTTGCACTAGTACACAAGAACAGGAGAGTTTATAAGTTTATTGTATGAGCCCATCATATCAAACAGTATCGAATGATTTCTCGATGTCCAATGCAACTAAACCTGTCGATTGAAGTTATTTTGCCTTTTTCATTGAAGTTATTTTGCACATATTTTACTACCCTATACAGTTGATGCATTATCGAAAGCTAAGGCTGAAATCCGAATTGCAAATCAGGAACTGTTGCAGGCGACTCAATTGGAATTCGAATCCTGATGAGTATATTTTTTTCAAATGCTTAGCTTCATGAAAGTAACAAGCTTATTGGGCGATAGCACTTGGGGGGCATTAGATTTTCCGCAGGTTTCAATATTGAAGCAACGCTCGCATTTTTCTTAGCTGGAGTAAAGTGTCCATATGTTAGGCAGATGTTGAAGATATAAGAAAGCATAACAAGAGCCTTCTCGAGTATAATATTGGGTACCGGATATCGGCGGAAGATTTTCCTTTAAAAGTTAATGAATTAGCTAATTATTTTTTAAGAATTTCAGAAGGTTTAAACAAAGAATTTGGGTGGATCATATGGTCGGACATTCAGTTTGAAGATTTCATTGTAGTGTAAGTATATGTGCTTCGCAAATTTTAGTGAATATAAAATCAGCTTTTTCTTAATCGGAGTACGCAATTTATCCATCATTGTACTGGAATGGAAGAAATGTTCTGGATTTTGTTTTTAATAACTTATGAAGCTGCCACAGTTTGCGAGAATCAATTTCCTGAGTTGACAACAATTTGATTAATCGATCATTACGATCAGCGAGTAAAGTAGATGTGACTAATAGGCTTGCTGAGGTAAGCTTTGTGGCTGCGCGAGCTAAGTTTTCGCAAAGACTTCAAGTCAATTTACTGCAAATGAAAATTTGTGCCAGAAGCAAATATAAATGCTGATGAAAGCAGTGTTTATTGGAAAATACTTCCACAACATTGTTTGCAACAAGCATTGAAACTGAAGCCCGATGACACAAATCAAAGAAGGAGCGTAAAACAATTATGTGTGAAGCTTTTCGTATTTGCAAAGCGAAAAAGCCAAGATCATTTAAAGGAAATCGAGCAGAAAATTTGGCCAAATTCTATTATAACCAAAAGGAGACTTGTATGGATAAGTCAATTTAAACAAATTGGTTTCATGAAAAGTTTGTTCCAACCTACCTTCGTGAAAAGAAACTCGAACCAAAGGCTGTTCTTAATTTAGAAAATGCCCCATCCCACTCAAACGAAAGTAAATTGAAATCTTATGATCGAAACATTTTTGTTAAATACCTACCACCAAAAACTACACCATTGACGAAACTAATAGACCAAAGGGCTATGTCACTTAACAAAAGGTACTAAAACACGCACTATTGGGTGAAATTTATAATATTAATAATGAGATTTTTTTCTCATGTTGATAATTTCGCAAAAAACAGTAAAAGCAATGTTTTAGAAGCCAAGAATATGCGGGCAGTTGAGGCTTTGAGAGAAATCAATGAATTTGAAGGTTTAACTTTTGATAATTTGGATTAAAGGTTCGATTTTGAAAAGGATCAACCAGGATTTTAACTTCCAAATATACAGAAATTATATCGGAAACCCAACAAGCACAAAATGAGTCTCAAACTGAAAGCAATCAGTCATTATTAGACGACACCAACAAAACGAGTAATCATACAGCACTACAATCTATTTATACTCTTTAAGAGTGCAAAGAATAAAATAAATGGGATTTAATATTTACTTTTAAAGAAATAGGAAATTAGATTTTGAATGAAACCAAACCAAAGCAATCAAATATAACAAACTTTTTTTTTATAAAGTTGATAGAGGAAATGCTAAATTTTCCATCTCTACGGCTGAAAAGTGCTAAGTCTAGGGTATTTTCACTAACACTAATCACTTCCGCGATGGGTCACTAATTGCGAGACATCTAGTTAGTATCTAAGCCAAGTTTTAAGCAAAGAACTTTATACTCTAAGTAATGAAACCGTAAACATCTCGATAACTGAGTAATCACTGCATCTAACGAAATTGGAGTCCCACGCAGTCATAACATTACTTGTTAAAAAGGGAAAAACAGCTAAGGAAATTTTTTTGAAGAAATGTCTGAGGTTTACGAAGAATCGGGACCTTCATCTGTCAGCGTCAAACGTTGGTGAGTTCATGTTGGGTTCGAAAAATGCTTACGCCACTTGACAAGCAGCGGCGAGTTTAATCTGCACTGTAAGATCATTTTCATGGACTCCAAAGGAATTTCACCTGTCGACTACCTTCCGGAAAATAGTTTATTGAATGACGTATACTACGCTGGACTTTTGAAAAAAATAAGCCAATTGGTTGTGCGGGAAAAAAAAGAGACAAGCTTGTTCCTCCAAGACAACGCACCTGTTCATACAGCGCGACTTTCGTGCATGGTTGCCTCTCGCTACATCCCTCAAAAATTTTTAACATACCCCAAAAGCTCCCCTCTTGCCTGTAAAAGCGTAGATAGCATATATAAGCTTTTCCAAGCAGAGAATATTTGATGCGGGAATAAACCGCATAATTAAATTTCAATTTTTATTCATCTCACAATAGGTCTGTTCCCGAACTACGATTAATTGCGATTAATCGCGATTAATTGCAATGAAGCTTACCGTACTCCATTTTACTGAAAACTGAAAATTTACCCTCTTTCAGTAAATTTCAGTAGGGTCTGAGCTACTGAAAAAATACTGAAAGTGTCAAACGGAGTAAATATTTTTAAATGTGCACGGCAAGCTACATATTTTTTGCGTAATGTTGTTATGAAGGTCGAATATTTTTGTGGCGATAATTTATTACCGCTTAGGATGACTTTATAATCACTATTGTTCTCCCAAAAACCAAAAACTGACACTTTCGGTTGTCAATTTTTAGGAAATACAATGAGAGCGTTCCCGTACTTTTCATGAAATTCCCCACCACATGATTCACGAAAATTCAGTAAAATTCAGTTACTGAAAGTACGGGAACAGACCTAATAACAATTCCATTTATTTTAGTAGTTTTATTGTACAACAGTCCCATGGAATTAAAAACCTACATAAAAATATAAATGGCCTGCTTTCATTTGGATTCAAAGCTCAATTCATATTTTTAAAAAGAAAGGAAAGCACATTTAAGTTCGCAATTCTAATAAACGTGACATATGAACATAAATGCGCAAATTTTAGCTGATTCTGCAATCTAGAGCTTTATATATTATTTTGTACTTTCTACGTTTTAAAATAATTTGTTGACGTCTGCAAGTAAACGTTTTTTCCCATCAGGCTTTGACCTCTTCCCATGGCTCTTTTTAGAATTTTAACCATATACAATCGGCTGATTGCTCTAAAAACCACGACACTTTACGTTCAGAAAATCGTTTCCAAAAATCAATATGCCATCATAATTTCTAAGCTAAGGAAAATCAGAGTCTTCTGGAACCACCCTTATATTCTGTTTTGGTCTTGCGGTAATTCTACGGTAGCTAGGGTGCTTATGCTAGGGAAGGGTATTTTTTATTATTGATTTTAACATACTTCCACAAAAGGAAATTTTTTCATATTTTGTAGAATGGTCCAAAAGAGTATGTAGCTTTCAAATGCGGTGTTAACTCAAAAACGAAAAAAAATGTCAGATAAGGAGTTTATGCTGAGGACGGCAGTATATCGTGATTAAAAAAACAGTCAATTATACTGTTGTTATAATAAATCATCGGTATTTTATGTCAGTTGGCAAAGTTTTATATACTATTATCACCCATGAGCTGCTTTTCTGAAAAACCATTCTCCATAACTCCGAAATAAACATTTTATAAATCTCATAACAAAAAACGAGGGTTTCAAAAAGGTTCATTTAATCGCCCGAATTTTAGGGACACTAATAAAAATTCAAATAGAACGCTGCAAATTCTACAGCTGCAAAAATATATCGCACATTTACTAACCTGAAGCAGCTCAAGTTTTGAAATACACGTGCTCCAAAAAATTTCACTATTAAAAATTCACTTAATTAGTTGTACTTTGTCGACACTGAATAGATTGACCCCTATAACTGAACTGATTGACCCTGTTAGTATTTTTCTCATGAGTGCATGACAATGATGAAGTTCAGTGTTTTCAGTGTTAAAATATCAAAAATAAATTCGGTTTTTTTTTCACGGTAACTCTAAAGCATGACAATCAAATTCGTAGAAATTAATGGATGAAGTGATCTGTCGGCTTTTGCATGGTAAATTTCATTCCAAGCTTGAAAAAATGCCCAAATGTCGAAACCATTTTACTTTTCGTAGAATAACTCCAAAGACGTTGCTAACTGAATTACGCTCGTTGAATTCAACTATTGCAAAGTACTTCAAGTACTTTAAAAATTGTTGTCAATTCGAAATTTTGTAGTGTTGAGTGAACTGATGAATATTTTGCTATAGATCAACTCTTTTTTGAGGTTGTGAAATAATTAGAGCAGTTGATTTCTAAATTTTTTCGATATTTGTTGTATTAACAGAGCCAACTAAGTAGTTTAGTTTATGTCGTTAAGTATAAAAGTTTATGTATAAAAGTATAAAAGTTTATGTCGTTAAACTGGCTATATTAACATAGTAAAAAAACCATTTTCCATAGTTTGTCTAAGGATTTTGAATGAATCGTTGCAATACTTTTAAAAACAGATAAACCAACCATACATTTTTCTTTCAGTGTAGTACCAAGAGCTTCCAAACTGTATTAATACTTTATGTTCCCAATTTTCCAATATATTACGCGTGTTTTTTTGCTCTTCTATCCAGCAGAGAACAGAGTATACGCATTGGAAACAAAAACACTCCTGTACCAGTGAATTCACTAGTACAGAAATTATATTCCTCATATGTAGTTCACGTGCTGAATTTTATAGGTAGAATGTGCTGATAGAAAAAAGAAAAGAGGTGGCCTTGGTTTTTTCAAGGTTTTTGGTAGTTAGGAAATCAGTAAAAGCCCTCATAATGTGTAGAAAGTTTAAAGAGATAATTTTCTCCTAGTTCTTTTCATATTATCTATCCATTGTGGTAGTTTATACTCCTTAGTTTCTCCCTTTATTTTCAGCTGTTTTTCAGAGTGCAGCAACCTATGTCAATTTTAGCGAATACACTGCTGCTTTGTGCTAGATCGTTGTTTTTGCTGCATAGTTCTATTCTGTTATGTATCGGAGCAAACATACGCACCTATTATATACTTGATCTACCGTATAATCATACATCAATCAGTACGCGCGGTCGTAAAGAATCAACACACGTGATCAAATGTTATATGAAAGAAATCAAACCAATTATTATTACAATAAAGAAGAATTCCAAATCATTTCATAATACATTTACATTTACATAATTTATCGCAAAAATAATAAAAAATGTTCAGTATTTTCAAGCATTGCCATTCAATAACATGATCACTTTTGAATGTTAAACGAGTTCTTCTATAACTTAGCGTGTTCATTACCTTGGGAAAAATTATTTTGCATGCTACGAATGTCTCCATGATGTTACATTTTGCTCTGAATATTTTGGACAAATCTGGATACAACTGCCGATGTTTTTTCGACCAGCTCAAAGGGCAGCTGTGCATACTTTTTTCATCAAGACTTTGTGGAATATCGTCTGTGAAATAATGGTTCACTTCATTCTCAGCCTTTGGTTTGGAATCCACCTGCGGATTTTTATCTGACATTATCTTGCTTAAAACACACCATGCATTCATTGTTCCAAGTAAAGAATCAGGTTGAATAGCCGTGGAAGTAGATGGTTCTTCAACAAGATCACTGTTTGCGATTGCCGAGCTGTTTTCGATCAAGCTCAAAAATAACTATGGCTGCTCTGCTTTCGCTTTACCTAAGGCAGTGATGTACTGGAAGATATAGGCTTTGATCCTTGGATCTAGCAGGGTATATAAGGCAAATGTACCATTGCGCTCAATATTTTTTTAATTTGCTGTCAGGTCTTGAAACTAAATTTTTAGCTGCTTGATTATATGAATGATTACGAAGAAACTTACCACAGGTGCCATTCAGGTATCTGTCAACCACAATCACAAAGCTTCCAGTTAAATATGTTTCTTCGCTCATTGAGTTTATCGTTTCTTCTAGAAATAAAATGTCGCAAATTTCTTTAGCAATCTTTCATTCTCCTGTAGTTAGCTGTGGATGATTCTTATCTATTACAACCAAAGTTGCTTTGAAAGCTTTCTCCAGCTAAACAAATTCTCGCAACATGTCAAATGTTGAATTTGTATCATCCCGCAAAAACAGTTCCAATTTCACCCAAATGATGATTTAAAATTCTAAACTAAATTATAAAAAATATATTCACGTTACCTTCTTTTGCGAATTCCAATCGTTAGTTATATTTTTGATCTCCGCAGCTATGTTCTGCGCACTGTGGCTTCCAGTAAAATTGCAACATTTTAGCAAATGAAACTTCAAATTGAATTCTTTGTCCTTGTTTGATGACGATCTGAAATGGAAGAAATATAAGAAAATAATAGATAAATGTGTTTTGTGTGCACTTCGTTATTATCATTTTGACACTGCGCAACAAAGAACGAACTCAGCTGATTTGGAATATTAATGATGTATCTTAAATGTAGAATATTAGAAACAGCTTTCCAACAGTGAAATGAAATGTTATTGGAAATGTTACATGTTAAATTTTCCCAAATTTACAAAGAGCATTTTTCGAGTTTTTTGTTAATAGTACAGTAGTTTTTCGAATTTGAATTTGACCGGTCGTTGGAAGTCAATTTAAAATTAGAAATAGGTTAAAAAATTTTGTTTGACAATTGAATCGATTAGATTGAATTGGATTGAAGCTTTAGAGCAGAATCGGAATAAAATCATTTTTAAATCGAAAACATCATAGTTTGAAATCAAATTAACATCGTACAGTCCTTAAAATACGCAGTAGTTTCAATATAACTTTCGTTTATTACAGATGTCAAGCAGTCTGTCGTAATGCACACCATTTGTGCTTCTCTAGTAATCTCTTCTTTCTTCGCTTCCAGCTTGCTATGATACAAAGCTGGTATTATAATAGAAGAAATTGTTTAAATTTTCATTAAATTGGAACAGACAATATGATCAAATATATCAATCTGCTGTAAGTCCTCAATAAATTGATCTAGCAAATCACGATCTACCAGCTTTTTACACCGGTGAAATATGTTTAGTGACGTACGACTATTCTAAAACTATTCGTTTTAGAAATACTATTCGTTTGAGAAATACTGTTTGTCGCTATTTTTAAATTTTTTTGGTTTTTTTGCAGCCAAACGTTTTTTTTTTGCAAACTTGTGTTTTTGAGCCCATCAATAGTTGGCAGCAGTGTGTTAAGTTAAAAAATTAGAGCCAGGTTAATTTCTTTTTAAAACATGATCGACGAATATTTCGACTCATACGAAGATAAATTTGTAGACAATACTAATTTTGTAATCATATTCATCGGAATTAATTTTTCTTGGCTGTCGGATGTACAGGAAAATTTCGGAAAATTCATCACTGAGGCCAACTGTTTCAGTTGATATGACTAATCGAAATATGTCCCATAAAGAGCAAAAGTATGAAATCCACCGATTTTTCCAAAAAAAATTTTCTCTGGTTGTTGTTATTTTGCGTACATTACTGCTATCGTGTACTACTTTAGATGCAAAAATAAAACGCAGCAGTTAATACGACGAAAATCATAAGGCATACATAAATAATATAAATAACAATGTGTTCGACACAACGAAATTTTTCGAGCTCGATTATCACGAATTTTTTTATAAATCTTTGAGAATTGTATCGAATCGATAACTACTTTTATGGGCTCATAATAATCGAACAACATGTCGAATTCGAAAAGCATCATCAGTTACACAACTCTGAGCTATCAATGACCATATATCTTGATTTTGTGCTCTTCAGCAGAAAAGTAAAATTCCGTCTACAAGTGCCAAAGTAGCGAAATCGACATTTCTCAAATCCTTTACAAGTCGTCACTAACGATAGAGTCACACCTGGTGGCTGTTATTTGCCATTGCGAAAGCTGAAAACAACCGAAAACGTACTGTGGACTTTTCTATGCAGACTCCGTCCATTGCCGAAGGCTTGTATCTGCTCAGGTTCGATATTCAGCCGCCTACCCTCACAGACGCCTCATTGTGATTTATTTTAACGTAAAAAGTTTCATGCTTGGCCTTCCACTTGGAGTTCACCACCTCATTTCATTTTCATTCCGTTTTCCCAGTCATATTCTGAAAGGAATTTTCACTAGGCATGCTGTTCGAAACAGCAGTGGCATTTAGGCCCATTGTTATTGCGGGCACGTCGACTAGGGATGATTTGTGCTGTGAGCAGGATTGGTAAAAATTAACTTTATCAAAACACCACAGCCCTTGATCCAAGCAGATGTATTTTGAATTTATCAGATACGAAATACTAAGCTTTATTCAAACTGAATTGCTCGTAGCGTCCGTTTCCTCTGTGCCGCTGATGTAAGGGGAAATCTTACGAATGCAGCAGATTGGAAGTATGTAATACTTTAAAACCGCATTTTGTTGTAATATTGTATGTAATCGTCGTTGAGTTGAGTTGGTATACCAACGAATTGAATTTATAAACAAACTATTTTTTACAAACTCGAAACTATACGGGTACGTGGAACAAAGTTTCGCAAACAATATGCTATGGGGCTGATTTCTGCCTTGTCGTTGCTGCGCCATAAAAATAACGAGAAGCAAATTGAAACAGAAGGAAATTTGCCAGGGGTGTAATGGTGGCCGTGAACAATAAAGCCACAAATAACATGGCGTCCAGCTGTGCCACAAGATAACAAACGACAACAATCTACGGGCCTACAATGAAGACAACGTTGCCGGTGAATCCCAGAACTCCATCAATCAGTTTTAGGTTTTTGATTGATAATTGGCGACAAGAACTTGAGCAGATAAAAGAGACCCATGCTAGGAGCAGTGGAGCTCTTCCTCCAAATGAATGAAGCAGAGATGTGTACATAAATAATCTGATGGAGAGAGTATACGTGTGGCGAAACAAAGCAAGCTGAGATTGTGCCACTCGTGTCATGTTATGCTGGCAGTTATTAACGAAGCTCTAATCCAATTATGTCTGCCGCTGACAATACCATCTAAGCACTTAATTATTACAGAGGAGAAAGTGTAAGCCCACGGGTTTATAATATTCTTGCACATGCAGGTACGTCACAGAAGCGTTGCCGTGATTGATTCACGTCACAATGAATAAGAAAACTCTGCAAAAACGTTGGAAACCACCTGTACTCATTGATGTGACGGGCTATAAATCAATTACGTCAAATATGTATACGGTTCTTTGCAGCGTACATATGTTCATTGAATCCCGTCAAAGTGGAGATCTGCAGGACTTAAAACGTATTGGTTCAGACAAGCAACTTTTCTAGAATGCTAGCTCTGCCAAAATATAATATCTGAATAGATTAGAATGTAGAAAGCGAGCATATTCTTATTGATTTGTATACACAATTATTTTGTTATTCTGGCCGACATAAGAGGTGAATGATTGGTGTTACATACTGTGCCTTCAGGCACATGTTAAGTCCTAAATACACGGTACAGTGGTTGTACAGACTTGCTTTGGGTTGATGTCGATACAGTAGTTGCATTCAAAATAAACATAATGCGATCTACTTGCGATTTTATTTCATTGCTAATCAGCGCCCGTTCAGTTACGAACGCTCTGCAGATGAATATTCGTGTAAAATTGTTAGATCAACACCATACCAAATATGTTTGTCGTATATAAGCTTAGTTTTGGTCGGAACTTCAAGTATTCTTCAAACACTAGTGAAAAGAGCTGGAGGGAATCGAAAATGCTAGGAATAATGCGTGTTCTATCAAACGTATTCCTTATCATGACCAGTCTATATCGAAGATTCACAGGCAAAAAAAATCCTTTTTAGGGCTATCGCAAACTCAATGGGTTAATTGCTTAGTTACTGCAAGCGCAATTCCGCTAAACTTGTTCTAGTTTGA
>OX376374.1:66272085-66339006 GCA_947369275.1 Nemotelus nigrinus
GTTTATATTGCACCAACAGATGCTTCTATTATATATTCATATAAAAAGGAACCAATGTTTAAAATTTCCGAGTGTTGAACATTTTTCAGACGGAAGCCTCAAACAAGGTTTAATCACTGAAACTTTCGATTAAATCCTCGGATGAAAATGAAATTCAAATAATAGTTGATTTTACCATGAGCTTGTTATGGTAGATTTATTGCCACTTCGTTGCAAAAGTGTTGTTCTTGCTTTGGGTAAGGAATGGTTGATATAATACTACGAAAAAGTGTATATCGATTTTCCACACTTTTTAGTCACTCAAAGACAATATCTTCGAAAATCAGTTTTCTAGCGATTCTGATGCGACTTTTTAAAGAGACTTTTTAAAATATCGGACACTATTGGCAGAAGTGGCGGATCTAGCTACACCACCAATTGTCTAAATCTCGCTTTGTCGCTTACTACATGTCAGATTTCAAGCGCCATTTCAACTTATAGAAACCACACTGGAGGATTATCCATCAAAAATGGAGGCATCGTCATCCAATACACAGAATGCATATGAACTTCGGATCGCAACTTTGATTCTTCACTTTTCTAGGGGATCTTCGGCGATGAATGTATGTCTCACATGATCATAAGTATCACAAGGCACAAACAAGTATCTGCACAAAACTGGCGTCTTTCGGTTTCCGACAATTGCAATTTTTATGGCGTATATCCTGGATTGCACCACAAAAAAAATATATCTAACCACTTACAGCTTACGTCGGGAATTTAAGGTTTCCTAGTTAAAGAAATACAGCAGTGGCTCTAACAAATATATTTTACAAAGTTACGCAGTACAAAGTTGAATATAATAGTTTAGCACTTTTCCATGCATCCGCTTGCGTTGACGTTCGACGAAGAAGACAGATTTTCTCAAAAGACACTGCCCTTTACAAAATGGCTTTTATTGGCAATTATAAAAATTTCTATGTGAACTATTCGTTGCACAAAACTTCCACCGCTAGATATGTTGGCCACAAATGACTATTACAATAATGAAACTTTAACAACAACCGCTTGTCCTCTAACAACAACAAAAGTACTAGTTGGCACGCCCAGCTGTACAATATTTGCAAACATGTATGAACCGTATTTAATTATTAGTTAAATTGTCTTTTTGGAATTGTTGGCAAAAGGATGAACATTTCTAAATCGATACATATTCAGCCTAATATATTCAAGACGACTTAAAATTTGCTAACCATTTTTATTTCTACATCATACTTAATTTATTAAACATTTCCTTTTTAGTATATAAGTTATTAGCATTCTGGTTTGATCAGCCGGTATTGGGTTCTAGACCGTACCCACCCAAATTTATTTTCTGCATTGTTTTTTATTTTGAGACATAAAATGTCTTTCTTCTTTTCTTTTTAGTTCTTGCTTTCATTTTGTTCTTTTCGTTCAAAGCTTTGAAATACAAACAAACAATGAAGTCACAGTTAGGAAATTTCTTTAAACATGATTTCAACGGGAAAATCCTCCTTTCCTTTTGATTGTTCTTTGTTTCTTTCATGATGTGTTGTCTGGGTGCCATAGCACGTAGGAGAATTTTCCGCCATTTTGACTAGCTCAATGTTCCGATTGAGCTAATCAGTTGGGAAAAGGCACGCAGGGTAAAATAATGGAAAATCTCCTTATAAATTTTCATGCTGCATTCACGATAGCTCGACAGAGCTAAGTCGGATGCAACATATGTCATGTGGACAATTAACATGGTTTTTGAATTTCTTGATAGGTCACCCTTGATCAACGAGTTATTCGAAAATGCGTGGCCGATTCTCTGGCCTCGACTACTTAACAATCGTCATGAGTATGACATTGAGTAAACGCCCATCATCTATAATACAATGCCAGTGCAATTATCAACTGGAGACTATGCTTTTCAGTCGAATCTTTACCCACTAGCATTACTTGATTTAGCTTGATCCGAGCGAGGTGGAGATTTCTGGATGTTTCGATGATTTTGATCACGCACCAGCTATACACCATAAAATAACCCACAAAAAACACTTGTTCAGGCATCTCGACGTATAAGAGACCCCCATGTACAAATTCTGAAGGTGTGACAACAAAATGGATTCTTATGCTAGTTGTAATATTTTTGATCACAGCTCCCATATTTTTGACACCTATTCTATTACTTAGCTTAGTTTTATTACTATCAATAAAATAAGCAACTCAAATCAGCTTAAACATTGGGGTACAAAATTGCCTTGGTCCGTGTACAGTCCTTTGTTCCCTGAAGTTTTTCATTGAGTCTTCGTAGTTGCTATAGTTCCTCGATCAACTCAACTTTATCCAGAGCTACATTGTACTCCTCTTCCAGGATATGGTTTGCTATTGCTGATCGCACTAAAAAAAGTAATTCTTGTCTTTGAAGAGGTCGCTCTAAGCTTGTGTTCAGTCAAACAAGCCGCATATATATATATATATATATATATATATATATATATATATATATATATATATATATATATATATATATATATATATATATATTTATATATATATATATATATATATATATATATATATATATATATATATATATATATGTATATATATATATATATATATATATATATATATATATATATATATATATATATATATATATATATATATATATATATATATCTATATATATATATATATATATATATATATATATATATATATATATATATATATATATCTATATATATATATATATATATAAATATATACATATATATATATATATATATCATCAAAAAATTTCAGTGAGATAATCTCGGGAACGCGCCTTTCGATTGAGATGAAACTTTCAGGATACATTGGTATATATGCAACATAGGTCCAGGTTTCACTAAATGTCAATTATTGTTAACCCTTTGGCGCCGGCGCCCAATTTAGTGATATTTTTAATATATCTATTATTCCGTACACAAATAATTTTTGCAAAAATAAATTTAGCGAAATAAATTTCAATGCTGTTTTAAATGCGAATCGCATAATGTTTTGAATTTTTTTAACCCCATGTGTGCGCTAGGTGCCTAAAATGAGAACGGGAAAATTTGAAAATTTTTCAATTGCGATAACTTTCGACAGAGCTATTTAATTACTACCAAACTTTCAGAGCATATAGCAATTATTTAGTTGTGAATTTGTGTAGCTTTTAATGAGTGTGCTGGCAACTCTGCAGCTAGGAGAAGGCACTGAAAATGAAAACCTCCAAATCATCGTCTCTCTTGAAAAAATGCCACTTCTTAAAAAAAAAGCCACTCATATGTAAATCTTATGCTTTGTTTACATAGCCAAAGTAAAAATTTTACATGGTATAACGGGTACGCCTGGTAACCCTTTCCCAATTTACCTATATTTTTAGCATCAAAAACTTCTGTTCACGGAAACTCACGATCCGATGAGCAGAATTAATTGAAATTTACTGAATGTATTGGTCTTAAATAGGACCAAGTCTGATAGAAGTGATTTTGAAGTGTGGGCGATTCTGTACCAGTGGTGCCATCTTGTAAAATCTCTAAAAAAAATTAACTGCTTTTAGCCCTATAAATTCCGATTCAATCGTTCGATTTTGACGAAATTCAAACAGAAGCTGAACTACTTTACTTTGAACCACGTTTGATAGAAATTTGGTTGAAAAATTCGGTTGGATCTGCCAGCTACGATAATTTTGGTGTCTTAAATTTGAAAAAATAAAAATTTCTAAGTGAAAACATTCAAACCATCGAATATCCTAAAAAATGTCCGTTTCTTAACCAATCTGTATACAAATCTTATGCTTTATCTACACGTTCAAAGTAAAACTTTGGAAATTTCATGTCGGACAAGAACGGTAACCCTTTCCCAGTTAACCTATATTTTTAGCATCAAAAACTTTTCTGTTCACGGGAACTCACGAACCAATAATCAGATACAACTGAAATTTACAGAATGCATTGGACTTAAGTAGGACCAGGTCTGATAGAAGCGATTTTGAATTGTAGGCAACTCTGTGCCAGTGGTGCCATCTTGAAAAATTACAAAGAAAAAAAAACTACTTTTTGCCCTATGAAATGTGAATTAGTTACCAGATTTTCGTGAAATTGACACAGTAGCTGAACCTTACTCTAAACCTTGTTTGGTAGAAATTTGGCTGAAAAATTCGATTGGTGCTGCCAGCTATGGTAATTTTTGTGTCTTTGGTTTTGAAAATTCGCTCAAGAAAATAAAACTGTTTGTCCTATAACTTTCAGTGCAGTCATGAAATCAATACGAATTTCATACAGTTAATGAAACTTATTATAAAAACTATTCAGGCCAAATTTGGTTGAAATGCCACGATAGGGTTGCCGGCTATTGTTGGTTTTGTGTTTCATTGCAATATCTTAATTAAGCGATTTGATCGTAGAATTTTCAAATGGTAATTATATTGTAGTGACAATAAACAGCAAATATTAAGCTTTCGATTATTTGAAAAAACTCGCTGCAGGTAACCCTACATTTCTTTCTACTTCTATAACTTCGAATGTAATATAACAACGTGAAGCAGATGTGATATATTTTTGGCTTTGATACTGGCAAAAGGTTGCCAGCACGAGTCGGTTGTGCTACTTTTGTATCAATAAATGCTTACAGTTAGTATTCATACCGGAAACATTTACAATGAAAATAAATAACCAATGTTTCAATTCCCAAAGTTCTGAAAATTTTTCAGATCGCAGCCCCAAACACCAACTTCAGTTACAGTGCTGCAGGCACTGAGCATGTTCTTCATTGATGTTATATGAGATGCTGCTTTCAAAATTTTGTTAAATAAGCAACTGATGACGAATATAATTAACCCGTGTTTTGCTCTCATAAACGTTGAAATTCGTGCCAGTGGTAATATCTGAAACCTTTCCACCACATGAGTTATAATGCATTCTTGAGACCAAAGTAAAACGTGGCGTTTGAAACAGTTTGGCCGTAATAAGCAGCTCATGTGGTGGAATATGCACTCAAAACCTGCCAGATTCTTCTACTGTTTTTCGAACATTCGTATTTCCAGCGGTTCAGGAGCGCTAGAGTTTTTTTCGTATACTTTGCATGTCATCCTGTAAATGTCGATTTCCTTTTTGTGTTTTTGGTCGATTTTTGTCGATTTCCTATTCGCATCATTTGTGTTGTTAGTCCTATTTGTGAAAATTGCCTTTACATTAAAGAGCCTAATAACTTGGCTAAACTTCTTTAAAATTATTTCAAAACTATTGGCACTCTTAAAACTTTTTTTTGCTTTACTTGCGTAAACAGCGACGTTTACTAATCTTGCAGCATTTTTTCATTCTTTTGAAACAATTTACCAATTATTCTCTCATTAAATTCCTTTTCAATGATTTTGTTATAATAAGAAGGAAAACATGTTCTTAATTGTATTTTATGTATAAGTTTACCGGAATGGAGTACTTCTTCTGTATATCTTTTGGTGCTTCGGTCTAAATTAGTCAATATGCACTACACAAAAATACTCAAAAATAGTTTACACAATATTTATTCAAACTTTTTTTCTAGCATATATGAGCTGCTTATCTTAAACAGAGTGTTCAAAATTCATTTCAAGGCCGGATTGTTCTCCATTCAGGCAACTAACATGAAAACTTTGTCGAAATTCAACCCACCCGTTACAGGCTATCCATGGCAATCACTTAATTTCTCAATTGCCTCTGAAACGATTCAAACTCAAGATACAAAGCTGAGAGGAAAAGCGGCGGTGAATGATTTACATGATTGCCTCCGAATAAAGAGGAAGCGTGAGCAAAAAATCTCAAACTTCCGCAGGCTAAAAGCTAACCTATAAGAAAGGCCCAAGCAGCCTCGATAACTGCCGAACGGCTTGAATATTAATGAGTCAATTTAATCCTTTTGTTCATAGACCTCAGCCACTTCAGCATGTCGAAAGGAGCAAAACGTTCACCATACGAAAAATACTGGAGTTAGAGCTTTCATTTTGGATAGAATAGCAAAGAGTGCCGTCGGCTTACGAGCAGTACTGGTTCTTTTCATTAGATACTCCGTAAAGATTGCGAGGACTCTGCCTTGATGCGAAATTGAGCTCAATAGAATCTTCATAAGCACATTTTTGTTTTCCCTCTGGGTGCGAACTGAATCAAATGGGAAACCCGTGGATGAAATTATTGTTTCGAAACGTGTTTTAATAGAACAGGAAGAGTTCGGTGCGGGGGCCATTGCGAAAATTAAGTGTCAATAGAACGAAGATCGATCAGATGGGAGTTTATCGACGCATGAGAAATTTGGATTAGACCGACTTTTTCATCATATTTGACATTTTGTATACATGCACGTGTTGCTGTATTTGCTGTAACGTTTTCACGCAGATGTAAGCCATGCGACTGCTAGCAACTATTTCCTTTTCCGAATGCCAACCATCAATGGCAGATTCAGATATTCTGTTGCAGAGCCGTCCTTGATTTATATCTATGCCGGTCGTACACGGCCTAAGGCACGTACAATGGTGAACCATGAGCTCCCTATAAATAAATGGCTTCGATGCTGCTGGTGATAGGTCCTCGCCACAAAGTCCATAAATTCCTTGAAAACTTACCACACTGCCCTTGTCTGCGTTTCGACATGTGTATGTGCTTTTGGTTCCGCTTTTTCCTGTTTGCTCATAAGTTGATTACCATTTTATTGCGGTGGCTATTGGCAGTTTTTATCAACATACGTAGCCTTGTGAATATTTTAGAGAAAAATTGCGTTCAACATCGTCCATAGTAAGGAAAACGACGTTCAAACAAAATGTCTGAGTTTTGAGTTTAAAGGTGATGACATCCTGAACGTTGAGCGAGGTGAAAAATGTTCCCAGGATTTCTTCGGCTTACACATAGCTCATTCGATTTATTATGTATTTCTATATGCTAAGTTTATAATATTGCATTGATTTGGATATACAATGAGTGAAAACATAATTTTATATTAGGTAACTTCAAAAAGTTTGAAAAAAATGCCCCGTCAAAACAAGTTCTCCTTATCGTATTGAATGGGTTGAAGTCTATTCAAAGGGATGTTAGCAAATAAAGAAAACCAGTGACAGTCCAGAGAAGTTGCAAGCATTATTACACACTTTATATTACCACGCAATAGACATATTTCAATTAATTCATAATTTGCTTATGTAAGTTAGTAACTGAAATGTGTGCTGTTATTTTTTACCTGCATTAATAGATAAACCATGAAGCTTTAATTACCATCAATAGAAGTGTAAAGATTCGTAAGTCAAAACTGGTGACCCCGGCGAAGGACAAAGCAACCCCGATATCACAATAGGCGCGCAAGCCTAGAAAGTGGTTGGATTCTTTGGATAATTATAATCCCTTCGAGGATAAGTCCAGCGCCGCTTCGTCAACCAATGGAAGCCCAAAACTTTTGATATCACGATAGCTGAAGCGAAGAAAAGAAGAATTTTATGAAGACACACAGCAACAGCGAAAAATTGGACAATAGAAGGTAATTCACTTTTGGGAACCATTGATATTTGTGTCCCGTCCACGGCTGCAATCAGTCAAATTTCCAAACAAAATCAAATTTTTCATACGCCGAGTCTGTTTAGCGACACGCAGTAGTATTTCGAAACTAGTTTGTGAGAAACGAGTGTCGTTGACATTGAGAAATGAACAGTGGAACATGTATTTTACAATCCGATCAATTGAATTTTTTTAATTCTATCGCATATGTTCGATTGGAATCAGGCACGAAATTAACTGTCACCCATGTTGCTGGTTGGCAAGGAGGGCAAAGATACCCAAAATCAAGGAAGTTCATAGCGACATAGAATACTTATCATCAATTAACATACAACCACGAATATTGAAGCTCAAGAACAAGTCTCTGTGAATCTAGCTCATTTTGCATACGATCCAATCAACTACCCGTTCCTCAGAAAGAGTTCTTGAATAGAACTATTCATAGAAATACTGCCTGTGACAAATGATAAGCTTGTCCTGCATGGAATAACTGGAATTGGCAGGGGAGTATTGTGGATACAGAAACACACACACATCATTCACACATTCACTACTCACCACACTACTTGACATTAAACACACCACACGAAAATTTGTAGAATCAAGTAGGCTAAGTAAAAAATTGTTTAAAGCTTATAAAAATAATTTGAATTGTCATGTGGTAATTTTTTGGTGTGTACGAACTTTTCTATCGATTATTCCGTTTGTAATTGTTTCCGAATATTAAACTTAGTTGTAGCATTCAGCTCAAACGGAAATATAATTTGAACCGATATGTTTGCTGTTTTTTTAGCTGCATTAATAGATAGTACTTGAAGTTTTGACTTACGAATCTTTACACTTATATTGATGGTAAAGGAACTTCCGATGCAAGTATGAAATCAAAACGAAATTCCTGCACTGAATAGATCCTGTTGTAAAATTTCACAGGAATTTCGTTGCAAAATCAAGAAACGGCTACCAGCTATGGTAATTTTTGTCATTTTTGGACATTTCTTTACTAAGCGATGTTGCCATTCAATTTTCAAATGGGAATAATCCTGCAATGACAATTAGCAACAAATATTGTGGTTTCAAAAATTTGAAAAGTTTTGAGCGGGGGGTTGCCTTACAATTCTTTTCACCCCGATAACAAACACAGGGTCGTCAGCACCAGACATTTTCGTAAACTTCCATTATATCTTAAACAAATAAAACTAAACATCATCATCAACGTGGCACAACAGCCCGACGTCGGGCCTTGACCGCCTGGATCGATCTCCTCCAATTGTCTCGGTCACGTGACCACGTCCTCTAGTCTTGGGACCCCAATAGTCGCTCGGCGTTCGCATACACTGAGCTCTCCCAACGAGCTCTTGGTCTTTCTCTTGGCCTCGCTCCGTCGACTCGTCTTGCGTTCATGACACGTTTTGGCATGCGATCGTCATTCATGCGTTGCACGTGCTCAGCCTACTGTAACCGTTGTAATTTGACGATTTTGAAGACTTCCAGCTCATCGTAAAGTTCAAACAACTCATTGTTGTATCGGATGCGCCATCCATCTCGGTTATCCCCGAAAATCCGCCGTTGAACTTTCCGTTCGAAGGTGTCGATCATATTTTCTGAGGCTTGGGTCAGGGTCCCTGTTTCGCAACCATAGCACAGCACAGGTCTTATGATAGTTTTATAAACGCGGAGCTTAGTCTTTCTGTGCACATATTTCGATTTCATAATGGGGAGGACCCAGAAGAACGTCTTATTTGCTAGCTGTATCGGTTGCTTGATTTCGTCACTTTCGTTGGCGTCACGCGAAAGATTGCTACCCAGTTAAACGAAGTTGTCCACAAATTTGATGCAAAGGTCCCCTACGTTGGTGGTCGTCTGCGCTGGCGTCCTTGCTCTACCAAATTAATGTTTCAATTTTCCGAGTTTTGGAAATTTTACATATGGCAGCCCCAAACCTCGTTTTATCGCTGAAACTTTCGATTAGAGTGAAAGACCAAAGCAAAATTCAAAGGATATATGTTGCTAAAAAATAGTGTTTCTTATCTTTTTGCCTTCTGTAAGAAATGGTTGACATGATACTAAAAAAAAGTGTATTACGTCTTTCCACATTCTTAAGTCCCCAAAAAAACAATTTCTTTGAAAAAGCTGTTTTCTAGCAGTTCTGATTCGCTAAAGTTTTTGTTCAATACTAGCGATTTGTGTATAACCAATGACATAGAGTCGCTTCAGACGAAAGCTTTGTATTGCAGCTTTGAGAACGAAGCTGGCCTGCTATGAGTTCAAACTCGTAATCTTTAAATACCGTTATAACGCTGTCGATAAAAGCATCGTATGAGTGAAGTGGCTGATTATACGATAAAATGGTTAGAAATTTTGATAAAACATTGAGTGGTTTGACCAGAAGCTGATGAATTTCAATTGAAATTGTTGAACACTGTGCCATGCTTATTTTCACAGTGAAGGTGTCCTCATTTACTTTATGGTCCGAGGCAAGACAATTGAAGCATCGGCTTTCACCTTGAGTATTTGCCACTTTCATTCTAATGTAAGTGTATCGGACATGGGAGGCTACGTATTGGATGATGCTACCAACAACAAGGACCAAATAAAACTTCAATAGAATAGAGTTTTTACAATGGGCGTTTGAAAGGCTTGGGAACAGCTTGTCGCGTCGTTATCACTTCAACGTTTTGAAACGGCGATCAAAGAGCTTCAAATACTGCCGGAGATTTAGAAACATGGCGGTGCTGTTAAGTTTCTGTTCTTTAAGCTCTCGCTTCTCAGCTGGCACCTATCAAGATTGCATGACAATCTCAGAACAGAGAGGTTTAAGGAAATGAAACAAGCGTTTACATATACAAAATTTAGTGAAGCAATTTTCTACAAAGATAAAATCTATAAATAGAATAAATCGAGAGAATTGCTACCTAAAATATTCCCCTTGGTTTCGCCGATACCTTAGTTCTACGAGCTTTTAGTTGTTAATGAGTTGTTACTTGAATAATTCGGGTATACAAGGCCTACTATGTTTCTTTATCCATCTCTTTCTCTATCTCACTCTATCTTTCTGTTCGCCGAGTGGATGAATGTCAAATTCCTTCATTACTACTAACGCTCAGATTCAGGCAAATTGCTTCAATTCTCACTGAGATGACAATATACAGTCCCAAATTCTTATGGCTAAGTTCCAGTAAGTGGAGAGTTGTGGAGCCTTTGAATGTGAAATCGAAAAGATTTCATACTGATACGGCTTCAACAGTGGTTTGTGAAGTATGTTGAAGAACTATGAGCTGTTAAAAAGTGTCAATTTTCATATCGCTTTGATAGTTTCTCGCAGGCAGGGATGTACGGGGTTGTGCAAAAGTGTTTGCCCTCTGACATAAAAAAAACCCTAATGAGCTCATTGGGAAAAAACTATCTATAAAAATTTTGAGACTCCCTTTAATTTCTCTCAAACTTACTCTGTACAGCACTTAATTAAGTCCTGTATAAATTTTGAGTAGAAATTTTTAGCTATGATTTCAAAATAATGACTTTAGTTTAAGAGTTGGTTAAAACAGGTACTCAAATTTGAAAAGGATTAGCACGTATGTCTTATCCCAAGTAAAATATGCAAACCTACTATTACTTGGGTATTTTTTACTAGCTTCAGGTAATGTCTGTAGTATAAAAAAATAACGATTGAAAAAATTTATATATTTATTCAGATTTTGTTAGTGGAAGTGGAAGCACCAAATTTACCCAAAGACCTTGGTTTTAACGTCCTTTTGTCAAAACCTGAAAAACTTTCGAAATTTTCAACTGACCGAAATCACATTTTTTCGTGATAATAATGGTTAATAGTCAAATTCGAAAACGTATTCAAATTCAACGCATGCATCAATTGGGCTACAGCCGCAGCAACAAAAGAAAAACATTGAGGGCCAATAAGGACACTGTGCAAAAATAGTGCTACTCCATTACGGAAATTTGAACGATATGAAAAAAGTGGTTAGCCGTCGGTACTTTCTACAGAAGGAAGATGAAACATTCGGGCATTGGCTGAAAATAAACCAGGAGTAAGAACACAAACAATGACAAAACCGCTTAGATACTCCCCCGAGGGCACTAAAAAAGTATCGAGGCGAACCGTTCAGCGATACTTTCGATCAATTTACTGAGGCGACAAGTTTACTAAGAACGCATCCAACCTCTACTTTCCGATAAGAACGTTCGAGGCCGGCTGAACTCTTGTCAAACGCTGAAAAGCCTTGGATTAGTAGACGAAAGTGCCCGTGATGGAACCCGGCGTGTAAACATACTTTTTACGGACGAGTCTTGGATTAAACTTCATCCAATAACTAAACGACAAAAAGGACAGTAAGAGCCAACGATCTCTCAAGTAAACCTGAAATATAGACCCTGAAGCTCAGCTTAAAAGTCATGGTAGCTCTCGGAGTTAGCAGTCGCGGAAAAAGCCAGTTTCTTCTTGTTAAGCAAGGAGTGCTTTTTATTGTCGCTTGGGGCTCAGCTAACCGTGTCGTGTTTAATGCGTTAAAAACCCAATGCTTTCGTCTTTCGCTCAAGCCTTACCCTCCTCCTATAAGCCACACTATTTCCGTTGATGGTGTGAGTATTTCCAAATCACCTTCGCTGAACCTATTAGGATTTAACAAACTAAGGTGGACCAGCAATATTTTTCAAATTGCAAAAAATGCCATGAAATGCTTAGGATTCCTTCAGAGAGGCAAGAAATACTTTAGACCATCAGACATAGCACACATCTACAAGACTCTGGTAAGACCAAGAGTTGAGTATAACTCCCATATATTGGCTGGGGCAGGCCGCACTGCTATAGCGGAACTAGACAAAGTCAAACGCAAAGCTTTCAAGCTTATTGGCGATGAAACTATTACCTCGTATGTTGAATCCCTTGAGCACCGACGTAATGTAGGTTGCCTTTCTCTTCTTTATCACTATTATTATGGTCTTGGCTCTGATGAAATATCAAGCCTGCTTCCTTGTAGAGCACCTCCTACGCGCAACACCCGAGCCTCCTAACGCGCTCACTCTGATACTCTTTCGATCAGTGCCAGTCGTACCGTCAAATTGCACGATCCTTTTTTATCTAGAACAATACGATTATGGAACAGTTTACCAACTATGAGCCACAATTGTTCAAGCGAATCGTGCATCGCTGTCTCCTGCAAACTCAACCTTTCCTTCCGTCAAGGCTATGCTATAGCATAATAGGGCATCCCCTGAGCCTTGGCATCATCATAGAAACCAAAATTTGAGAATATTACAGGTAAAAAATATCCTCCTTGTTTTCGCAC
The DNA here is from genome assembly GCA_947369275.1 of Nemotelus nigrinus. Lineage (NCBI taxonomy): Eukaryota > Metazoa > Arthropoda > Insecta > Diptera > Stratiomyidae > Nemotelus > Nemotelus nigrinus. The sequence goes on from OX376374.1 coordinate 66,284,918, forward strand.
AATTCCCTTATAATCGCCATAAATATATGGGCAGAAAGGAAATTATTTTGAAGTTAGAGGAAATCAAGGTGCATATAGCATTGAAAATGTATGAAGGGATTTATGAGCACTTATCTAATGCGTGGGCTGATGGGTCTGGTAATTCCCCTGATTTGAACCCAATTGTAAATGTGGGGTCCAGATCAAAGGAGATTTTCTTTCGAGATCCTAGACCAAAAAATAAGCGGGAGCTTATTCGACGTATACAAGTTGAGTGGGATGCACTTTTGGTCCAGAATCTTGTTATACAAGAAATACGAAGGGCAAAATCTTTTGCGCCGCTCTGTAGATTGTGTCACATATCGCCTATAATTGCAGCAAGTGTTCAGCCTTAACTGATACTAAGTATTTAGTGTAGTTTCTAAACTTCTGAGAGCGAACTGCTATTGCCAAACAAAGCCGAAAAGGAGTCTCGGAAAGATTTTCCTTCGAAATATCGGACACTGAAATAGGAGGAGGTGTGGCCACTACTGAGCTGGAAGATTATTTTATATTGGACATACACTGTAACATTGTAGTTTCGGAATGTAATTCGAGAATAAGGTTGTCCAAAGTGTCACGAAACTTGGGCAAGCATTCATAAAAAAGGTGTTCACAAGTAGAGTACACAGCGTCTGTGAAATTTGGAAGAACCTTCTTCTGCACGCATCATGATTCCAGTTTAGATTTTCGTGAAGTAGTTGTACAAATTGGTTATACCTCTCGTTTGACCATAAAAATAGCCTGCCGAACGATTTGCTATTGAACATTTGGTACAATTGATAAAGTAATTCATGGAATTAACTTAAACCAATTGTTTGGCAATTACTGAGAGGGGCTTAAGCCACTTAAGCCAGGTTTACATTTGCAAGTACTTTCATGAAAGTTACTTTCATGCATCTCTACTTTCACGTAAGTAACGTTTACATTATGCAAGTTCTGTTATGCAAGTAACTTTCGCAAGTTACTGCAAAAGTGAATATATATGTTGATTTTATTACTGTTGACAAAAAAAATTTAAAATGTTTGAAATTAAACTGTCTTCGGTAACGAAAAAAATTATAAACAATTCTGAAAAGCTTGAGAAAGTATATCATTTTGGTGCATGAGGACAACATTTTCGTTCCCAGATTGCTGTTCAGTATTATCCGTAAGAGAAGTATATGATGGATACGATGAAGTGAAACTGAAAGGCGTTGATGTATGAGACCGCAACAGCGCTTGTGAACTTTGCATTTCCATATTTTTTTCTTTTTCATAATCAATTCTTTCTCTTAAAAGCAAATCCTGTATTTTCATTTGCATATTCAATGCTCTTTCTAATGACAGTTTCCTCAGTTGACTAGCCACATTATTTGCAAAATGATCAAATTCATCTTCGTCATCCTTTTCTTTACGCTTTAATTCTTCCAGGGCATGTATTGCTTCAGTGAATCCTTCGAAAGAGTCAATTCCCCTTTTTCTCTTATATTGAGAATTGGTTGACCTTTTTATTTTCCCCCTGATTTACGTTAGTGCCATTGAGTACAGCTTGTTCGTTATTGCAATTTTCTTCAAAATATGTATCATTTGTCTCCTCATCAGCTGCTGCGTTATTTGTATCTTCATACCTTGCTGCATGTTTTTCATTTTCCTAAAGCATACATAAAAAAGAATACTGGTATTGATAAGAAATAAAGTACAAATATAATTTTAGGTTCCAAACACTACTGCAGAATGGAAAGAAATTCAAAATTGATTTAAAAACAGATGGAATTTTCCCAATTGTTGTGGAGCTGTTGACGGAAAACACATAAGAATATTATGTCCACCCAATTCTGGCAGCAATTACTACAACTATAAAGGATATTTCAGCACAGTTTTATTCGCCGTCATTGATAGCAATTACAGATTTATATTCCTTGTTATTGGTAAAAATGGTAGAGTAAATGACAGTCTTATATTTAACAATTCTACCTTAAAAAATGCCATAGAAAATAGTAGCATAAATTTTCCTGATAACGGGTTTCTCATAGGAGATGACATTTTTCCTTTGAAAACTTATTTACTGAAACGATTTCCAGGAACCTCAAATATTTCTATTAAAGAGGAAGTTTTCAACTATCGTCTTTCGAGGGCAAGGCGAGTAGTTGAAAATGCTTTTGGCATTCTTGCATCGAGGTTCCGCATTTTTTTTGAAGCAATAAATCATCATCCAGACAAATTTGATCGAATAGTTAAGGCGACTACCGCACTTCACAATTATTTAAGAACGGAACATTCACAAACATATACACCAATACAATGTATAGATTTCGAAGATATTGACAGTGGGATAATTAAACAAGGGACTTGGAGAGCAGAAATTTCAAGTTCACAAAATCTTCTCCCACTTACAAGACCGTTATCAGGAAACCGTGCATCTTGTGCTGCATCGCAAAGGCGGAAAAAATACGCAGAATATTTTATGACAAAGGGATCTGTTTCATGGCAATGGAAACATGTAAAAAGTAACAACAATATCTAATAACTTCTAATTATGTATTATTAAATCTGGTCTCCAAATAAATGTATTTATAAATAAATAGTTTCTTTACTTACTGATAAGTTAGAAAATCCTTCCCGACAAACAACGTTTTTTGAGAAAGAGTGGGCAATATCGTACCAAGGCAATTTACTTTTGTAGCAATCATCCAATCCGTTTCCGCTTTTTTTCGACTTTTCTACTTTATGTTTTTCCTGGATAAATGTATTTCTAATGGAACGAATCTTGTTCATAACATCGCTTTTTGTAAAGCCTTTTTTCCCCATTTCTCTTGCGATATATTCACAAGCAAGTTGTTTGTCTCGTTTGTTTTTATAATTCTGATGGGAATAATCCCAAAGACAATCACATTTTTGGTATAATTCTACGAATTTATAAGTTTCGTCTTCAGAAAATTTAATTTTTTCCTTTTTTACAACACTCATCATTTTCACGCTATATAATTTTGAACCTCAATTTGTATTTCACTGCAGAACAACTTTGACAACACACTGACTTTCGCGTAAGTAAATAGACTCTGGTTCAATTCACTTGCGCAAGTGCTACTTTACTGGCGCACAGTGTTTACATGGCGCAAGTAGAGACGAAAGTTCCACTTTCATGTCAAAAATTACTTACTTTCGCGAAAGTACTTTTGAATGTAAACTCTACTTTAGAGACCGGGTTGTGGAAGTAACGACACAATTAATGAAAGACGGTCTGGTTTGATTAGTTACCATGCGATAATATTAAATTAACTAAATTATATTTACTAAATTATTATACACATTGCCACAGACCTGGTGATCCTCTGCCGCTTTGTGCTGCAATTACCAACAGCGCCAGCTATCAAGCCTTGGTCAATTCATTGGATTAAAACGAAAATAACACAATTCGTTGGTTTCAATGTAAAGCAGCCATTTGCTGTGACTAGCAAATGGCTACTAGCATCGGTTATTTATCGATATTCTGCCAAGAGATTTATCCATTAAATTGTATGGTAAACACATTCTAATGGAAATAAGCTCCAACTGTTTGAATTTTCTGAAAGTTGAAATATTAGCGGAAGATAGCTATCTTACCAGTTCCTATAGCCTGCAATGCAGTCATCTTACCAAAAATTTGGCCACATCAGCACTGAGAAATGCTATCATTAAACTTTCAATTACTATAAATGTACATATATAGTGCGATGATTCGATTATTAGAACAAGATATTGAATTGGATTGAATTTGGAATTGTTTTTGCGGGATGATTAAAATTGAAAAAAAAAATTTATTTATATTGAAAATTATATTTGACACAGTGGTTTCGAAAGTTGCACTGATTCTCATCAGACACCAGCTCACAGTGCATACTCGACTGATGTGACCAATTGTAGTTGGAAATCATCAATTTTTATTTACGCTAGTTGTGACAAATTTCTAACATCTCCGACTTATATCCATCGATATAATTTACTTGTACAGGCTATTGAATTATGATCATGGTTCCCTTCTTATCTATAAATCAGTAAAGACAACGTTTATCTTCTCTAGAGCTTATCAAAACAGAGGATAATTGATAAAAAATAATACAAAAACAATTCCAATTTGATTCTGCTTTCGGAAGCTTATTCCGCAAAACGATCGAGTTTCCCGTATCAATCATTCTCTGCTTTAATAAGCCTTAGAGAAGATATACGTTGTCTTTGTTGATTTAAAGATAAGAAGGGAACCATGATCAAAATTCAATAACCTTAGGTTAGGTGAGGTTGACGTGGCTGCCGATCTACAGAGGCCTGACGACCAGCACATATAGGCACAAGAGAGGCCCGTTGTGATGCCACAGTATGTAGTGACTCTCTTCTACTCACTAAAGTCAACAAACCATTTGCTTCCTTTGACAAACCGGGCTATCCTCTTTAGATTTACCAGGGAAAGTTCCGTCAGGTTTGAAAGAAAGGGTGCACTAAGTGCCGCCAATCTTCTCCTTGCCAAAGCCGGACAATGGCACATAAGGTGAAGGGTGGATTCCTCTTCATCCTCAGAGCCACAGCTCCGACAGAAGTCATTAAATTCTACACCCAAACGTGGTGCGCGCCGCTCTATAAAGCAGTGGCCCGTTAGAACGCCCACAGTGTAGTAGTAACCTTTACAGAAATTGATTTATTAAGCATTCCAACCACACTGAAAAAAATCCACATGGCGCCCAGAGCCATGTAACATAGCGCATTATTTATGGCGCCATACGCTATATACATAGTACTTTGAGCTATGCAATATGGCTCCCAGCGCCATAATGTCAGAATCTACATAGCGCGGGGTCCCATGTAACATGGCGCAGCATTTATAGTCCCACACGCTATGTACATAGTACCCTGAGCCATGCAGTATGGTTCCCAGCGCCATAATTACATGGCGCAGAAATTATTGTCCCACACGCCATATTACATAGTGCCATGAGCCATGTAATATGGTTCAAGGCACTACAATTATAACTCGCAGCCATACTGTGTGAGGGAAGGTATAAATGTCAGCAAGTGACATTAGAGCTTGGGTCTACATAATTGACTCATTTCGAACTGAAGTACTGGCTGCGATATTTTCGATACTTCGACCGGTGAATTTTCACACTGGAGCAGGAACATTCAATAGTGAGTATGTTGACTCGAATTTATCGAATTTATATTTGGTAGAATTTATGTTTGGTGGAATTGATATTTGGTGGAATTGATATTTGGTGGAATTTATGTTTGGTGGAATTTATATTTGGTGCAATAAAAAAGCACATAGCGCCAGACGCCATAGTTAATAGATTTCTGGCACCATGTACATAGTCGATTTCAGTCGATTTGTGATAAAATATAGCGCCACATGCCATAGTACATAGGAGCAGGTGCCATGCTTATAGCCCTCCAAGCCATGTACTATAGTCCTCCACGCCATGTACCATAGTCTTCCATGCCATGTACCATAGTCCTCGACGCCATGAACTATAGTCCTCCATGCCATATACTATAGTCCTCCACGCCATATACTATAGTCCTCCACGCCATATACTATAGTCCTCTACGCCATATACTATAGTCCTCCACGCCATATACTATAGTCCTACACGCCATATACTATAATCCTCAACGCCATGTACTATAGTCCTCCACGCCATGTACTATAGTCCTCAAAGCCATATGCATGGCGTGGAGGACTATAGTACATGGCGTGGAGGACTATAGTACATGGCGTGGAGGTCTATAGTGTATGGCGTGGAGGGCTATAAGCAAAGCGTCTGCTCCTATGTACTTTTCGCCATGTATTATGGCGTGTGGCGCTATATTTTATCACTATCCCTAAATCGACTATGTACATGGCTCCAGAAGTCTATAAATTATGGCGCCTGGCGCCATGTGTTTTTTCAGTGCACATTAAAAATGACTCATTCACATTTGCTGCTTTTCAATTGCTTGAGTTTTTTCAAGTTTCTTATGATCCAAATGTTGATACTAACTTTCACACACATCCCAATCTTGAAATAAAACCTCATTCATGTTAATAAGTGTTTATAAAAATTTCAGGCAAAACGAAAAGTTTCGAAACAAAACTATCAACAAATAATTTGCCATTGTTTCTCCTTTTCCCCAATTTAGTTCGGCTTGTAATTTCTCAAACTCAAAAACAAACTTTTCTGCAGAAAACTTCAAAACTATCGTCCGGTGAACTTTTCTCTTCAACTCAACTGACAGTACTAGCAACAAGGTAAACACGAAAAATATATACATTGGCGCAAGCGAATAAACGAATCGCACAAAGAACACTGGAAATGACTCCTTTTAATGTACGGGATATTACCGTGATATATTTTAATATGACCGGGAATAGTCTCCCTCGTGTTTGTATAATGGAAATATTTACGAAATATGATAATGAAAAGATTTATATTGGGATGGATGAGCCACTGTGGCTTAAAAGATATCACCGAGCTTGAACTAACTTGTTTGGATTTTAAGAGATTACAATACCAGCCTTAAAAAAGGAGGTGCTGCAAAGGTGGTGGCATAATTTAATTTAAAAGATAACGAGCCAGATTTAATGTTCCGTTACATTAATAAAGAAACATCGTGGCTGCTATAAAGAGGAGATGTGGCTGAAGGTAATTAAATTGCGGTCAATTCAAGCCACGGCATCAGAATAAGATGTCTTCAGATGCTATAAAGAATTTTACACAGAAAGATTCGCAGGTACTGCATTTGCCACTTTGAGCTCATATCAGTGTTTTAATTTATCATGCTAGGCTATCTAAATAAAACAAAATTAAGATTTAAATGCGAGGCTGAGAGAAAACTAGATAAAAAATTTTCTGCGCATAAATGAACAAATTTTTGTCCAGAATTGGCTTATATACTTTTGAAGCAACACGCACATAGAAAACCACATTAAATGGCGAAACAATGCGCATTTATTTCTCCCACAACTGCCAAGAATTGCTACCTCAGCAACTAGTTTTCTCACTCGCGAAGCTGTTTTCACATATTTTTAACATTCCCATTTACTGCTCTCAACGGCATGGCCATATGCCACCGGATGGAACTTTTAAAATGTAGCAAGCGAAAATTGCACTTTTGTCAGACATTACATCGTGGGAATGACGGGGTCCATTTGGACGCAGCAGCAGTCACCCAGTCCTGATGCTTTCGCCCAGTTGAACAAAAGAGGGTAATTGCACCAACGACAATAGAATGGTGTCTAAATTAAATCCCCACAATAGGACATGATTGAAACCTCACGTTCTCTGCGCGCCTTGCACCCGCGTATGCACTTTGTAATCGTGAAGCTGAGTGCATGCATGAAATTGAGATTTTTTGTTTTGTGAGGCTACAAGGATCAAGCTTCAGTTATGGTACGTGAAAATAGGTTGAATATATTCTTGTGGAGCCAGCAGTTGCCGGCATTCTGTGTTATATAACTATCAATCATGGCAAGGAACAAGATAGTGATAAAAATGGTTTGATCTGAGCATTTCTTCGTAGCTGATTGCTTGCAAAAGCATATATTTCGCGGAACGGATAATGCTGAGAACATAACTGTGCGAGTCAAATGCATGCCGTTAGTAAAACACAATGTTGTTTCAATACATTTCCACAGAAAAGCTGCGTGTTAACTATAATCTACAGTAACTGCAATTTTTTCTACTGGTATTTTTTTGTAAAACAAAATTAATTATCAAAAGCCTTAGTGCATAGAAACCGCAAGAAACACTGATTTTCGACAGAAAGTATAGGAATCGCGTAGATTTTAGCACATGCTCCTTAAAGCAATCCAAGATCATGTATCGCTTTGATCTGGAGACTGCATGAAAACTCCTAGGGGTGACACGCTTTCAGTGTTACCACTAGCAAAAATATCAAAATTCAGTAAAATAAAGCATTTGCTACACCTAATCATTAGCGGATGCTTATGTTATAAAACTTAGGGAATAGCATCTCCGAAATAATAAATAATGAAATGCTCGAAGCCGTCAACACTTTACCTGGACTTCAACCAAAAGTCTACTAAAGTTCTTTCAATTTAGTTTTCAACCGACAGCTTTCCTGTGCTAAAGTGAAGGTAATTTGGTGAATGATTACCGTTTTGTGCAAAGAAAAGCTTCGAAAATATTATGCTGGCTACAGTCAAAGTATGAAATTTGTAAAATATTTGAAATTTTTCGACAAACCGAAGGGTTTTCAAGAGGGTCGTTGATTTGAAGGCTTTCTATTTACGTAGCTGCCCCAGCTACAGGGTTGTCCGCATATTTCAAAACACTAACAACTAATTACTGTTAACATCTCCTGAAAATTTCAGCTTGATTGAACAACGCGCTTCGGAGAAAACCTCACTGAAAAAACTGCTAAAAAGTCCACATACGCCCCGAAAATGAACAGTTTTTGAATGATTCTGTCAAGCAAATATATATTAAGAAACAGAATTGTTTGCAACTAGTTTGATAATTATGTACAGTTGCAGCAACAGCAAAAAAGCTTTCACAATTTTAAATTAAATACAAATACACAATAGTTATTCAGAAATTAAAAAGCCCTGCGACAAAAATCTACGTATGTACATACATTTGCGAGGGGGGAAACATTTTACCGTTATTTTTTCGTAATTAAGTGCTTGAAGTCAACAAATACTGATAACAAGAGTGGAAGTCAAACTTATTAATCATTATAGCAACTTTAGATAGTAAGTTTGTGCATTAATGTGAAAATAGTTTCGAAACGGAAGAAAATGTCGTCAGAAATCTAAGTCGTCTAGAAAACTAATAGTGAAGTATCACTCTAAAAAGAAATCACTAAGAAAACTTAAGGATTTAGTTGACAAAAGGCACGCTACAGTTCAGACGATAATAAGAAATTACAAAATCTCGCACGGGTTGTCCAAGTCAAAGTGAAGGTGAACCTCTGTTTACCTGTAACTGAAACTTTCGAATTTTTAGGAGAAAATGGAAAATTTTGCAATCCTGTTACTATTTGCAAGGTACTAAAAAGCACGAGCTTCTATTCATTAGGGGTTTTCCATATGTTCAGGCTTTCGTACGCATCCAGTTTTCGTACCTGTTGTACCTCCTTAATCACCTCCACGTTGGCCCATGTAATGTTGTGATTCTCCTCCAAGATGTGCGTCGCCACTGCTGATCGTACTAATGTTGTATCAGCTAATGTTGTATTGAAGCTGCTTCCCGTTAATGTTCCGTTAGTCTAACACCAACTAACCGTTTCGTTTGACCGATGTATATTTTGCGCATTCTGGGCAACTAATTTTATAAACTCCACATTTTTCCTGTTTATCTTTTTGTCTTTCACGTGACAAAGTATAGTACTTCATTTTTTAGCTTTACTGGTTGGAACTGCTTTAATATCAAAAAATAATTGGAACTCTCATAGCTGTTTTTTGTTTTTCCTGCGTAAAGAGCGTCGTTAAAAGATCACGCAGTATTCTATACTTTTTTTCCTCCTTCCTTCAACTCTCTCCATCACTCAATCAGTATGCACGGTCCGTGTGCATCAATATATTATCAAAACATATCGTCTTAGTACTTCCCAGACAATTGAAAATTGGTATAAGGGCATAGGCGCGCCGTAGGGGGGGCCAGAGGGGGCCGGGACCCCCCCCAGACCCTAGGTTGGCCCCTCCCAGAAAAATAAATATTTCTAACTGCAGACACTTAAGTTTTCGCCAGTTAGGTTTTTGTGGTTATAAACAAGTGCAGTAGTGTAAGCCTATACCAACTTTCACTACTTATAACTTCGAGACTGTGTTATTTGTGGTATTTATTACGATGTTATGGGACTTATTTCGAGATATGGACGAGAATATTTGATTTCGACAAGTTATACGTTAAGAAAAAGACGAAAAGCGCTTCCCCAATCATCCTTTTTTTATTAAGATTATCTGTTCATTCCTAGTAGGCAATATACAGGTATTTAGGTAAGAACACTTTTATAAACTGGCGCTTTATGCAATTATGTTTTTCACAAAACAAAGTCTGTGTATTAAAATGGTATTAACGTAGAATACAATTTTCGAAGTCATTTGGAGAATAAAAATGGTATCGCTGCCACTTTTATGCTATTTTAGAAGTCAATTCTAATTTGGAAGTAAATACTTCCACTGAAAATTTAATTTTAATGTTATCAAGAGAAATACGTCTTGACAGCTTTTTACAAAATATATTATTGATTCTTATTTTTCAATATTTTTATTTACATTTTTCTTAGCCTACTTTATATTATTGTATTGTATAGTACTGTGTGGATATGTGATTGTGGGTTGTGTTATGTGTTCTCACACTATCTATGACCTACTTGGTTTACACTCAGGTTAAATTTGTGTGAATTTTATTATAACCTGATAACTGCATCAGAAGTTAAAAGGCATAACACTTCAATTTCACCGAGTGTTTTTCCAAAGTGATACAACCACCACATGGTTCTTATCATATTCATTAAACTTTTTTCATACCTGTATCTACTCAAGACCAGTATATACCGATTGGGAATTTTACAAGTTTAGATTTGACTGTATATATAGTATCAAATTCATCAATCGTTTGCATTTTATTCTAAAAATCGTGTGAAAGATTTGTGTTTACGTACTTATGGTAGCTACAAGGTTGCCCATACATTATTTAAAAACTACAGAAACTTATTTTTTATGACCATTGATGAGTCTTGTAAATTTTGGGATGGTCTGATGACTATCACAATGAAGCTATCACAATGCAAAATTTTCCATAGAATTTCCATTGTTGCCAAAAATACACCAAAATTTCAGTTCGACCAAACTTCGCGATCCGGATAAATTATCCGAATGGTAAAATTCATGCACAATGTGAAAACTCGAATAGTACTTTGAGGACAGTAAGTGATTTGGTGCTTGAACAATCTTGGAATTTTGTCAAGATGAACCAAAATTATTTGGAAACGGTTATCGACCTTACCAAGTGTCTCAGTCGCCAAAGACGTGCTTTCAGAGGACATGATGAAAGTGGTACCAGTGATAACCGTGATTTTTTTTGGAATTTTTTACATTATTCGCGAAGCATGATTCAACTTTTGCAAATAATTTTTAAAACAAGGTTGCGGACTGCTGTAATGGCTAAACACAAAATGAATTAATAAAAATATTTGCTGAAATCGTTCGCGAGAATAATACAGCTGAAATAAAAGAGTGCGGACTGATATCCATTATGGCAGATGAAGCAAGGGTCCACAAAAAGGAACAACTCTCCGTGGTTGTCAGATTTACTAAAGAGCTAGCAGTCGAAGAAAGGATCTTAAGCTTTGTAAACTGTTCAGGAGCTAGAAATGCCTCGTATTTAGCAGATATAATTTTCAGCCTGTTAGCCAGCTACGGACTTAGTGAATTGCCTGTTGTTGTACAGTCTTATGATGGTGCTAGTGTCATGTCAGGACAAAAAAGTGGTGTACAAATCTAAATTAAAATGAAACACCTTGCAGCCACATTTGTAATTATCCTTGATGTGATGGACACATTTTTCACAATCGAAACGTGTACATCCTTTTTCAATGCCATCAAATCCCTTTAACTACACTTTTCGAAGCCATCACAACACGAATTGTTGAAGCAGCTTGAAGAGGCAGTTGGTCTTAATTCAAGGCGTAGAATGAGAAGTTTAAGCTCGACTCGTTAGTCAATGAGATTTCACAATTGCAAATATGTGGTAAATAGCTATGGGACCATGAAAGAGGCTTTAGAAAAAGAAATGAAGGAGGGAAAATACAACGACTCAGTTTATTCATTGGGGATCTTTCATTTAATCAGTAATCCTAAGTTTGTAGTGAATCTTTTCATCTTTCACTATGTTCTTTTTATAACGAACATGTTAAGCACATATTTCCAAACTAAAAATGCAACTCTTAGGGATGGGATACATCTTTTAAATGGAACAGTTAAAACACTACTAAGTGAGCGAGAAGACTTGTATGTAGTTTGGGAAAAAATTAAATTATTCGCAGAGAAGAACTGTCTCGATCTCACATTTCTCAGAGGATCGCGAAAACGGAAAACAGCAAAACGCACTAGTTTCAAAGGTTTTGCTGTTTCATCTAGCCTTGAACACGCAGTTAGGGCTACGAAGATATCCCTGCAAACCAAATGGCTTGAAAAGAGTAAGTTACAGCACTCTTCCATCTCGCCAAATTATTTATGCTTTTTGTAGGTTTTCTAGGTAACAAAAGTTTGAAGAAAGAGGTCAATTTTTTTCTTCTAAGCTTAAAATATTCCAATTTCTTCAAAGATATTTTGAAACTTAGATATCCTCTTCTTCAACTATAAGTTGAAATATATTTAGCTTCTCAACGAAAAAATAGTCTTATATTTCTAATTCTTTCCATTCTATTTCCATATAATTTGTATAAGCGTTCATTTCTTAACGATCATAGATAATTCGTGTGTAGTTCGTACCTACCGTTCACATTATATGCATGTCGTTGTAGCTCATATATATTCACAGACATGAAGTTTATTTGATAATGCATTATGCATAAACAAATATCAAAGAATAAATTAACAAATATGTAATGTATTAATAAATTATGTAAGTTGTATGAACAGTACGTCTTGAACCTTTTGGTCCCTGGCCCCTGCCAGATTTTAGGTCACGGCACGCCTATGTATAAGGGAAGATACAATTGTTATTAATTTTAATTACACTTCATACTTTAAGGTGTATGTTTGTTCTCATTGACATGTGTCCAGAGAAAAGTTTACAAAAAACTCTGGTATCTTCTTCATTAAGGATTTATGTTTTTGATGTGAGTTTTCAAGTATGTCTTGAACTCTATTATATTTTTTGCTAACTTTACCGAGTTCGGTAATGAGTTGTAGTATGCGATAGCCTGCTGTACTGGATCCATCCTTAATCTATCCGTTCTTGGAATTGCAAGAGGTAGATTTCTAGCAGTTCTGGTTTCTCGGTTAGTTATTTCTAACACAGTGCGGGGGGTGTTAAACCACTTTAGATTGTGGTTCAGGATGTTAAAAATTAATTTTCCCCTTTCAAAATTAATTATTTGTTGTATATTTAGTAATCTTGTTCGAGTGTACACAGTAACTGTTGGTGTTAGATTCGGCATACTAAATATAATTTTAATTGCTTTCGAAATAAGTCTTCCAATTAACTCGATGTTTTGCTTTGATGTCTGACTCCATAAAATAGTTCCGTATGTGATAGTTGAGAGTATATAACCATTAAACATTATTAATTTTGTTCTAGTTTCCAAAAACTCAAATTTTCTTAAGACTGCAATCATTGGTCCTACTTTATGTCTGATGTGGTTAATGCGCTGGTACCATAACATTTTCTCATCTAGGATTAAGCCAAGATATTTAATTGATTCAGCTTTTTCTAGACGAATTCCGTTTATCTGAATAACGGGGTTTATAGAATATTTATTTTTTTGCTGGAAAATTATGTACTTGGTTTTGTTAACGTTTATAAGCAGTTTACTATGCCTGAGCCATACTTGATATTTTTCTAAATCTCTGTTAATTTTATGCTCAAGAGATGGTTCATCCTTTTCAGAATATAAAAGAAGTGTGTCATCAGCAAAAAAGACTAATTTGCCAGACAGCTGGAGATGTTGAATGCAATTCACATATAGAATGAATAATACTGATCCAAGAATTGATCCCTGTGGTATGCCTATATTGATGAAACGTTCTTGACTGGTGCATTGTATTTGTTTTGTTACAATCCGCCTATCCAATAAATAATCTTTTATTATCGAGCTAAACTTCTTACTAATGCCATATTTTTCGAGACGTTGAAGCAAAATTTTGTGGTCAATAGAGTCAAAAGTCTTCTTGAGATCGACAAATATGGCTATTACATTGTTACCTTTATCTGATGAGCTGTTATTTATTTATTATTTATTTTAGCTATTGTTTCCAATTATCCTCTCCTCAAACCCATTTTTTCTCGCCGTATCTTTAATATATTTATTAAATTATTTAAAATAAATATATCTAGCTTCAAAAGGACAAAATCGGTTTTTATATTAAAATATTTTTTTTTACAAGCTACGAAAAAATTGGTACACATTTAAAACAATCATGAAAGTCTTCTTTTCAAGCTGATCAAGTTGGGATATGCGGTAGTTGTAATACGACTCGCCGTGAGCTTCCTCAGCAACAGACAATTTTATGCTAGAGCTACCCAAGCAAATTGACTTTGGGGACATGTGACATCAAAAATGCCTTAAAGTTCTGTCACTCGATATGTTGTTACCGTACCGAAACGTATGCTAACAAAAACCCCTTTTACTCCCGACTGGAGCCAAAGGGGGGTTAGTCTCGGGGGCCGATGCTCACCGGAAATGGGGGTGGGAAGGCGCCACTCGCTTCGACTCCGAAACTAACGCCTTCCCGTCTTCGGAGGCGAGAAGGGGTGTGACGGTTTGCTTGGACTTCCCAGTAAATGAACATTAGATATTTTCAATTTCAACTATTTTACACTCAAACAAACTGAGCAACTTCTATTTACGGACGAATTTCATTAAAACACTGAGATTACACAGCATATAGATTATGTAAATGTCAAGAAAACTTCCCTGTCAAATTCGGCTTAACACGTCCTATCACTAGGGCTATCTACTCTTAATCTAACAATAAGTATTACACAACCCTATTTACATACGATCCTCCACATCCACAACCCTATTTACTGGGGCCCTTTCGTCAAATTTCCGCTCTTTTACCATTTCCGTTCTTCTTCAATCTTCAGCTCGTCCACACTTCACTAATCTTCAGCTTCAATCTTCCTTCGTTGGTCCATACAAGCAGTCGCCACTGGCAATCCTCCAGTTTCGAGTCCGAAGTTCCGAAAAATAATGCAAAGGTTAATACTCGCCGCCTCCGCAGACGTCCGGCCACTTACTCAGCCAAGCCAAAAAGAGACTCTCCTTAGCTGAGCCACCTTGCTCGAAGCCAGTTTGCAGCTCGTCGGCCAGCGGGATTTCCTAGGGTGCTTCGTTGTATGCACTTACTAGTACAACACCCGGCCTCCCATTCTTGGCCGTTTCACAATTTGGAGACCCGATTCCGGGGTTCCCCTGTCATCTTGTTCTATTTGACAGTTGACATGTAAATTGTGTTTGTCTTCGGCTTCAAAATGCAAGAAACTATATATACATTCTATGGCTGTATTTAGCCGGAAATGTATAGAGTGTTGATGCTTTTACGACCCGCTGGTGATGTGTGGTTGCTTTTTTCGACCGATAAACTAATCGCTGTGTTGTGTCGGATGATCGTGATTGCCCGCGGAAGGTTAACTCCTAGGTCACACCAGTTGTGATTCGTGATATTTGAGTCAGCCACACTTATCGTGGTTTGGCAGCGCGCCCCTGCATCTTCGACCGGCTCGTTGTTTACATCTATCTTACGACGACTCATATTTCCTTCTTCTCGGTTTTGCTTAAAAGTAGGGCTTGACATTTTTGATTCTTTACAGCAATTTACCTTCTTATTTCTTTTTTACATATACATATATTTGTTTCCTTTATTTCTATCTTAGATTATATCTGCTATTCTTTGTATCTATACTAACAATTCATTCATTTAGCTTCACAACTATATCTTTCTTTTCCCTTATTTCTGAGTTATAGTTAAACATACTATTTCTTATATGTATATATATATATATATATATATATATATATATATATATATATATATATATATATATATATATATATATATATATATATATATATATATATATATATTATTTCAATATTATCGATCCAAACGAACCGTGACAATGTTTTATACAGTTTTTCCACTGCTGATATTCCATTTCTAGTGAGCCGTTCTCAAGTTAAAGTTCTATTATATGCCAGATGACACGCTCTTATTTGCGTCGAGCCAAGATCCACCCAAAGCTGCGAAGAGCTTTGAAGAATACTATTTTGATGGATGGGGTATCAAACCAAATAGCAACGAAACACAGCTGTTTGTATTCAGAAACCCTTCCAAGTATCGGGAATCAAAAACTATCCGCAACAAGGCCAACAAAATCGCTGTCTTTTTCGGAACTTCTAGAATTACTCCTAGTCCTACATTGCATTACCTTGGATCTCTTTGTGCGACGTAGAATTAAGGGTCCTTTTGCTATAAGACGCTCATTCTGCCAATCTTTACATATGTATCCACATCCTCGTTAAAATGTTTAAAATATACCATGGCAGAAGCGGAGATGTTCGAACGGAGAATTCTGTGCCTTGTGTGGCAGGTTTTACAACTCGGTCGCTCAGAAGTGGCCGAGGAACTCTTTTCTATATCAGGAACTGATGACAAGACTTTGCTTACAGAGAGACGGTCTTGAAAATAGACTGATCCGGGATATCGGACGCACGAGTGGCTCTAATGAGCTATTTATGCGTCCGACGGAGATAAGAGGGCACCGACTGCTCAAGGACATGCTGCTCAGCTATGTTGGCCTTTCGACGAATCGGAAGGAGCAGCTAAGACCTAGGTTAAGTTTGGGTCTAATTAGGATAAGTTAATTATAGTTAGGCATAAGTAAGATTAAGTTAAGTAAATTAAGCCAGTATTTAAGTATCAAATAGCTTCGTCAACTCCAAGCCATGTACAACCTGGGCAATATTCTAAAACAAAATAGCATAGCCGCTAGATATAAGATTTTTGAATGTTAAATAATTTTTATTTTAAATAACTCATGTACAATTCAAAATTATGAAAAAAAATTATTACAAAGAAAGTTTATACAAAGATCATCAACAAAAATTCCCACTTTGATGAAGTTTCCCAAAAAACATGTTACAATACCATACCTTCTTCTCATGAATGGTTTAAAACATGTTGATCAATATTTTTTCTGTATTCTATAGTATATGGACTCTAATTACACCGTTGCTCCTTGAGAGAAATTGATTAATGGCATTATTACAGTGGTTCAAAGATAAAAAAATTTGCAAAATTTAAGAAATTCATGGTTTACTCTGGAAAAAAAAATTCTTTCATTCCCAAAGGTAATATTGCAGTTGATTATTTAACAAACCAAAGAAAAAAGAAACAAAAACAATATTGTACTGAGAGAAAAATTACATAAATATAGATAGTTTTGCATGGGATTTTTAGCGATCAATCACTTTTTTAAAGTATCTAAATGCGCTTTTTATAATATGTCGGCATTTGGGAAATTTGAAGTAGAATAATTTTTATTGTTGTGTTTGATGTACAAAGTATAGGTATGATATGTAGATTTTTCGTTAGCATAGCCCTCAATAAATTGCTTTCGAATTATCACGTTAGTCACCAGTTTCAAATTTTGTTGAAATATTACGTTATTCTTTAATATAGAATTGCTCCAAGCAGGAAATTATCAAATTGTCTATTGTGTCATTTCTATACAACAGTTGTCAAGAAAACATCATTGTTTTTTACGAAAATCATACAGTTTTCTTAGTTTACCTATAGCGAAAATTATGTGTTATGGATTTCCTAAATCTTCGTTCATTTGATATTTCTTTATATCTATTTATAATTTTATTTATAATTTCTTCATCGAAATTCCTCTTTTTGTACCATGGGCTAGGGAGGCATATAAATATTCTACGACGCTGCATATATTCCGGTACAAAACTGCAGAAGGTGGAATCGATGACGTGCAGATTAATTACAACTTGTTTTTCCTATGATAATATCAAAGCTAATGGGTTACCCTTTGAAGCGAATTTTTAGCTATGGCTTACATATGGCAGAAACTAATTACAACTAATCTACAACCAATCTTTAGGTGCCACACTTTACTTTTGTAAAGTGCTGATGGTCAGACCAGCTACCAATCCGATCACGAAATTTTACTGGATCGGATCGACTTGGGCGTTAAAAGACCAGGATCGAGGGTTTGAGGATTGAAAAGTTCGAAGTCCACTTGAGTTTTATTCATATATGTGACGTTCCGATGCGATATACTTAACTTTAGTAGGACTAGCTGAATTTTATTCGGTTAATCCACGTTAATCCAGTCGCACCAAAAACCTACTTTGAAGTTTCATTTCAATCCGTTCCACGCCAAGTCAGTCCAAGTCAGTCCGGCTAATATACGAGGATGCATGCTTGGTGACTTTGGATGCTCCATTCATATTTCATAGGCACAAAGGTTAGCTTGAAATACGAGTTTTGGGCAAACACAGAATCGCAACACCAATTAGACAGGCAATAAGCACACGCTGCTGTTTGTGCAATGCACTATGGGTAGTGTTTCTTAATGATTCCTAAGCCTTTAGTGTTGAATGGTTTCGATTGAGTGAAATGTGATAGCTTACATGGGTCAGCCTTAGCATAAGTACTATAGATAGCACGAAAAGAACGTGATTTGCGATACAATTTGCGATATTTCCCCACTGGCTGCGAGAAATAGGTAGCAATATCAAGCAATATCCAAGTCAAAAGTTAAAAAAGAAAGAAAGTATCCCGCCAAGCATTCCCACAAGGCAATATACATGTGCTCTGCCAAAAAGGCTCTTTTAAAGTATGGCGATCTGTGCAATATTGATTTTCTGAAAATCTATTCTGAGTATAGTAATGGTAGCAGATAAGATAGTTAACGCGGAAGCGGAATACTACTTTCGATACCATTTCGCGAGTAAAAGGAATATCTCCGACTTTTTTATGCAATTCACTACAGAGAATTTCGTTTGTTGCCAGTAACGTCGTATATTAGCCGGATTGACTTGGACTGAGTTGGCTTGCAACGGATTGAAATGAAACTACAAAGTAGGTTTTTTGTGCGACTGGATTAAAGTGGGTTCACAGAATAAAATTCAGCTAGTTCTACTAAAGTGAAGTATATCGCATAGAAACGTCACATATATCAATAGAACTCAAGTGGGCTTCGAATTTTTCAATTCTCAATCCCTTGATCCTGGTCTTTTAACGCCCAAGTCGATCCGATCCAGTAACATTTCGTAATTGGATCGATTTACATATCTCAAATCAATCCGGTGCGCGTATAAAACATGGTTTGACTAATCCTAATCCACTTTGAAACCACGTTATGGACGCGGGTAGTGAAAGTTTGCTGCGCTTACTCCTTCCTGATGGGATTATACGCATACCAATACGCTCTCATTTTCCAACTACTCGCATATATACTTTCTCACCTGTCATTCTTCTTAGCTGCCAGTTGATGCTAAATCCTTCACTCCCTACCATTCTCTGCCCTCAGGCTAATATCGTACAATACCGTTCTTTCCGTGATATCTTTAGTACTTATGCTATGGCTCAGCTGAGTGAGTAGTTCTTTCTAATTTCCATTTATTTCCATTTTGCACTTAATATCTTTTAATAATATACATACATCTGCAATTCAGCATTCATATATTTTCCAAGTGGATGTAAGATTTTATTGATCCCGAGCTACTGTCACCTGTGCTAATCATTACTTTATATTGTACGGCGCTAAATAGGAAATTGGATTTTTGGCATACATCGTATATTGAGGAAAAGAGCTTTCATTGATTTAAAATGTAAACTAATATAAGAATGAGGTGATGGGCCGAAACACACAAAAAAACCACAGCTAACAAGTAAAAGCCCTTGATTATAAATGAACGTATGTATGTTTTCTGGTCTTTGAAAAGTCGAATCATAGCCATTGGCTTAGCAATTTAGTTTATGTTAATATAAAATAATGAGCTATCGGCACAAAGCAAATCTTTCAAGAAGGTATATATGCCAAGATCGCAAAATTTAATTTTGAATTTCAAGCATATGCCAAAGTCCTATATCTCCATGCCTGAGGTGCAAAGTCTATCTAGCCTAAATCCGATTTCAAAATTCTAAAACCCTTGATGTCTTCAAACTTGGACCCATGTCAAATTTGAAATCTGAATTAAATCCTACATTTGCAGGATAGAGTGCAGAACTGATTTGAATATACACCTACAAGCTCACGGTAACAAGGACAGGATAAGTAGCGACAGTCGTTGCCGGAGCCGAAGGAGCATATGAGTGCTTAATGTATATTCATAGAAAAGCTCATTGAAATGGACAAGTGACCGGTACCTTTCCGCAGTAGAGTGAGATTTCATTTGAATTTCGAATACACATACGTTGCTATCATGTGTGCATTCCGGTGGTAGGCTTAACGGAACTCCTTGGTGCAACAGGTATTTGTGGTTTTGTCACTTGACCGTATAATACGAGACATAGCCAAAGGTTGTGGTTTCTCGTCGCCATTAATATCTTATGTAGAGAAGGACGTGCGAGAATGATGGATTCAACTTGTTGTCAGTATGACGATGTCGTAATGCAAACTGTCCATAAAGAACGGGGTCGATGTTTTAGTAATTACCATGAGACCTGGCAAATTACATAGAGAGCGGTTTCCTAAATCAATAGCAATTATGAATTTATGATAATAAAAAAGAGCTAAATATGCGTGTTTGAGGCCAAACTATTTTGTAAAATTTAAACTAATGCAAATGAAACACTTTAATGTAAAAATCAATTTTTCCTTTAGAGGCCATATTTATTTTATTTCTTGACAGATCTCGATATTACAAAGGTAGTTCACTTTCTTTTTCGTTGTCTATTGGTCTTCTCCAAACTGTTTTTATTCGAAAAAAATGAAGGTTCCTTCGAAGTAGATTCTGTGGATATTGCAAACAGAAATGTTATTATTGTATGACATATTGCGAAAATTATATGTTTGTTATGACATATACTTATTGCCCGTGTTCCATTTGTAGTAAAACAAATACAAATGCTCTTGCTTTCGAGTAATTTACTTGTACTTACGCTTGTTCTGTCCTGAGGTGGCTATTTGTACATTTATGATTTCAATTCGTAAACAAATCCTTTTTTTAATTCTAGATACATAACGTGAGTCAACACGACTCACTCGCGAGACGTATTCATCTGTCTCTTTTAAACCATTTTATGTATCGCATCGCCTGTCCAAAGTTCGGACAGCTTAGTGCTCAACTGAGCTCCCAAATTGTGCATGTGTGTCATAGGTAAGCATTGTATGTACGTAGATATAGTAACATCGTGATTCAAAATGACTCCAGGCTATGTGATTCGTAGCGTTTTGAACTTAAGATCCCGTATTATTTTTCGATTGTTTTTGTTTAGTTTGAACATGTAAGCTAAGTCTTTACTACAGGAGCGCTATAAATTCACTAAAATTGGAACAATTCGCTCGAATAAAAAGGAAATACCGGAAGAGCTAAATAATACTAAGTCTAGACCTGTTGGAACTTCAATGTTTTGCTAACTTTATTGTCATACAAACCCAAACCTGCAAAAATGGTGTACCTACTATCATCTTGTGATGAAGAGGGTGTCCTAAATTTTATCTCCGAAAAATCATATATGATTGAATTCTACAATCAAACAAAGGGAAGAGCTGATTCGTTCCACCAAATATATTCCCAGATGTCATGCAGCAGAAAAAAAAAATAGATGGCCTATGGCATTATTTTACGGAATGCTGAATATGGCTTTTGTAAACAACTACGTCATTTATTGCCATAAAATGCTTTCCAAAAAGGAAAAACCCTTAATAAATGGGCATATATGAGGCAACTGAACACTGACTTAGCAAAATTATTCATGGAAAAAAGGCTTGAGACTCCTACTCTGAGTCGGAAATTGCGCGAAAACATTTAAAGAATATTACCGAAGCCTCCTGCTGCAAACTCGCTACAAGATGAAAATATACTTGCTGTGAAGAAAAGGAAATACTGTGCCATTTGCCCGTGGAAACTCAGAAGAAAGACGCAGGCAAAGTGCAAAAAATGTAAAAAAAAAACCGGTCTGTGGGGAACATAAAGTGTTGACATGTTCAGACTGTATAAAGTTCTTGTTTGGAGAATGATGAGTTAATATTTTGGTTCCCATGCCTTATTTTTAAGAATATTAAAAACTTGAATTCGTTACTAGTCCTTGTTTGGGTTATACCCAAAAAAAAAGATATATATATTAAATATATATTTTTTAGTGTCATAACTACAAAGAATTTCAGTTTTTGTTTAATTTTAAGTAAAATAAAACTAGTGCATATTGAAAGTCACTTTTTTTCATTTGTTAGATTAATGTTAAGGTATAATTGCTGGAGTTACAATCAATGCAATATAATATTGTTACGCAGCAAAACAAGTTTGTACACATCAGAACGTATGAGAGCCGTAACAAAGGGTCGATAAGGGTCGATATTATCAAACAACAATTTCGTTAATATAGCCAATGACAGATGACGGTAAATGCTATATTGCATTGATTGTAACTCGTTCCACCGACAAAGCATGGCAAAAATGTTGTGTTGCATTTATTGTAACTCCAGCATTATATTTACTAAATCAAAATATCAGATCATTGCTGCGCAATCAGGTAGAAATGATGCGTGAGTCATATTGACCTCATGTTATGCTGTGAGGAGTATCAAAGTACGTTATGTATCTAGGGCAACAAACTTGTTTTAGTTGCATCAAATAATTTTATTTAAATCTTAATATCTCCTTTAGAAACTAATTTCAATTTCTGGGCAGGAGGCCTAGTATGAAAAAAGATTTTACCGATTGAGCATGAACTTGTTGGCACTGTCAGACATGAAAAATTCACAGCCACAACAGATCCATGTCTAACAAAATAGACATCACCGACAATCCTTTTGATCATTTGCACTTAGATCTCGTTATCATGCCACTTGTTCATGGGTATTGCTATTGATTTACCATGATAAATCGGTTCACTTGCTGGCCCGAAGCAATTCCACTTAAGGATATGACAGCCGACTTCGTGGCATCGGCATTTTGGACTCACTGAATTGCGTGATTTAGATATCCGAAGACTACCAACACTGATCAGGGCTCACAATTTGAATCCTTATTGTTTAAAGCTCTTGGAAATCTCCTTGGATTAAAACGATTAAAGCTGACTGCATTGAACGTTTGCGTAGGTCATTCAAAGCGGCACTAAAGCCATCCGTATGAGCCTTGCCCAGAGTAATAACCAACAGTTTTTCTTGGACTTAGAATGTGCATCAAGGCAGAGCTCCAAGCATCTGCGGTAGATATACTGTGCTTTCCAATAGGGATGATAGGATTTTGACACCTCATAGCGGCCATTTTGGATTCTGAAAATCTGACGTTAGCTCGCAAATGGGGTTTAATAAGGTTTGCCATTTAATCATAAATAAATTCACGCTTACACAACGTTTGGAAATTGTCCAAACTTTTTACGAAAAATCAACAGGTTCGAAAAATTTGGAAAAATCAGATATCAAGAAAAATCGTGTTTTCGGATGAAACGCATTTCCGGCTGAACGGCTATGTAAACAAACGAAATTTCCTTTACTGGTGTGAGTCAAACCCACAGCTGATTCGCAAATCACCATTACACCAACTGAAACTCACGGTTGAATGTGCATTTTGGTATGGTGGCATTATCGGGCCGTACTTTTTCAAAAATGCTGAGGGTCGCACAGTTACCGTAAATGGCGAGCGTTATCGTGGAATATTGACTGAATTTTTCTTCCTGAAAATTGACGAAATCGATGGTAATGACATTCTTTTTCAAAAAGATGGTGCAACATGCCACACAGCCAGAGTTACGATGGATTTATTGCACGGACAGTTCGGTGATTCGATAATATCGCGAAAATGCCCTCACAACTGGCCACCGAGATCGTGTGACTTAGCGTCATTGGATTATTTGCTTTGGGACTATGTTAAGTCTAAGGTATATGCCAACAAACCAGCAACCCTTGATGAACTTGAAGCCAACATACGAGCCATTCCAGCGGAAATGGTGAACCGAGTCATTGAAAATTGGAGCGAGCGTATATACCAATGCAAAAAAAAAAAAAATTCGCGGTGGTTGTTTGAATGATATTTTACTCAAATCATAAATGGCATAAAATTTCCCATCAAATAAAGCTTTTCCGCACCATTTTTGGCCGAATTATCCGTATTTTATTTCAATTTTGAATTCTATCACTCTTATTGGGAAAACCCTTATTATATGGCGAAACAATTCGATTACCAAATAAATTCTTCAGCAACATGGACATGCCAGCAGATCCACAGATATTCGTGGGAAAATTTCGTGAGCACATGCGACGTATCCGACAAACTCTTGCAGCTCACCACATGAAGAAAAGCATGTTCATTTTTAAGGATCTCTACGAGTGTTCTCATGTCCTCCTTCGAACGGATGTAGTTAGACATCCACTCGAACCTCCGTACATTGGTCCGTATAAAGCCATCAATAGGCTGTATTATAGTATTTTCACTTTGCGGATAAATTGCAAAGACGTAAACATTTCAAGTGATTGACTGAAACCGATATTCATTGCAGTGCAATGGCACAGGATCAACAAATATTTCTACTTGACCAACAGGGGATAACACACGTGCCTCTTCGTACTCACGTCAGGAAACCGAAATATCGTGGATGTGGCAGTATCTCAGCTGGAAAAACCACACTCAGTAACACCGCAACCAATAACATCGCAGTTGGCAGCGCGGCCACAAAATCCATTAAAAACTCTCGCAATTAGTGCAAAGGGATCAACACAAGACACATTCATTACCATCTGGTTTGGAGCGACAACGAGATCGAAAGCAGATAATAGTCTGTCGCGAGCTATATCCTGTATTCAAATAGTTTTTAAAAGATAGTAGCAAATAAAGTGTGCGTAAAGCTATATCGTGTATACAGCTATATCGTGTATTAGCAAATAAAGTGTTATCCCAAATTGTGTTTATAATAATCCGACAATTCAAAGTAAATAAAGATATCGCCAAATATGAGTATGCATCATATTTCAAAATTGAAAGCTCAGGAGACGATATTTCAAAACAATTTTTTTTGGGTGCCAAAGTTAAGAATATTTAATTTTTATACAGTGCGTATCGAAAGTACGGAGAAGGAAGAAAATTGTTGGATATTACAAGGTGTTCAAAGTGGGGCTAGAACTCGGTCGTGGGCTCTTTTAGGATATCGCCATCACCGTTGTATCTATACCCATTAATGCGCAGGTTTTTTCTATCCTTATGTTGGCAAAAGGGATTTTGAACCTCTTACTGCACTTTTTACGTCGTACAAACCTCCAAAATTCAGCTTTTTAATTAAATTACATGCCGTCTTCCAAAAATACGATGCCATCACGGTTAACACAATGTTCTCTGAGCCGTGTAAAGACATGCTAAAGCAATACTTGGCCACTGATCCTAAAAAAGTGTCAAAAACATACCGACTATCACCAGATAAGCTAGAGACGACTAAAAACGAATTTGATTTCCCGAGCAGCAGGATATATCCTGCCGCTCCAACAGCAACAGGTTATCTCCACTTCACAAGTTGGTAATGAAAAGCACCTTGGCAACGATTAAAGACGCCTTAACGCAATCTCCACTATAAAAGATTTCTATTATGAACTACATGGTGAAACCATTTTCTCCCCAATGGACCTGGCAAAGGCCTATAATTAACTCCCAATCGAGCCGGACGATACTCCAAAAAACACTATCTGCAAACTCTTCCGACTCGTTATGTTCAAACGATTGACTTGTCCTACACTCATCCTACATTGAAGTCCTACACGGATTGAGGTTCTGCTTTCTATATTTTGAAGATATTTTGGTAGCTTCGACCTCCGAAGATGAGCATATCTCTCACCTTGAACATACATATATTCCAACATCTGCTGATCAAGGTCTCGTTGTAAACTAAAATAAATATAAAACCATTAAAAATAGTAAAAGTTTACTGATTAACTAAAAGGTCAGTAATTTGCGGAAGAGGCATGCCATCAAGCCAGACCGGTAGTCCTGCTGGTAACGCTGGACGTACAAAATGCCTTTAACTCGGCGAGGTGGACAGACATCCTGCGGGCCCTTGAGCAGACGTTCCGTATCCCTGACTACTTGCTAGCCATGATGCGGGACTACCTCAGGGATCGCTGGTTGCTCTACGACACCGACGAAGGAGTCGAAAGGAGGCCTGTCACTTCAAGTGCGGCACAGGGGTCGATCTTAGGACCTGACCTCTGGAACATCATGTAAGATGATCTGCTGCGCCTGGAAATGCCTGCGGATGTGTTTCTGGTAGGTTACGCTGATGACGTCGCGGCGGTAATCACTTCTAGATCTGCCGAATTCGCTCAATTCAGACTTAACCAAGTCATGACGAGGATGGATCGGTGGATGACCGAACACGGCCTCCAGCTGGTAACCTTTAAAACAGAGATTGTTATGCTGACGAAGCGGAGGATACCAACTGTCATACCCATGACGGTTGGCTCCGTCGAGGTCCAGACCAGCAAGTCGGTCAGGTATATGTGAGTGACCCTGGACACCAAGCTGACGTATTGGGATCATATCCGCAGTGCATGTGACAGGGCTCTAGTAGTCGTCACTTCGCTAAGTAGGCTAATGGCCAACGTCGGTGGACCCAGTGAGACGTGACGGAGGCTGCTGATAGTAACGACCGATTCCATCTAGCTATATGGGGCCGAAATCTGGGGAGACGCGCTCCGAACTGAAAAGTTCCGGAAGCGCATTGCCAGTGTCCAGCGCAGGGGTGCCCTGCGTATCGCCTGTAGCTACCGCACTGTCTCAGAAGAGGCTGTGATGGTGGTATCGGGAGTAGTCCCGATCGACCTACTAGCGCGAGAACGCAAAGAAGGGTACCTCTATCGCTCAGAACTGGGTAGAACTGAGGCTCTGACGCACGCGCGTATGCTTACTCTCCAACTCTGGCAACAACGTTGGAGTTTAAGTGCTAAAGGACGCTGGACGGCTAAGCTAATTGGTCTCATTGAGCCTTGGCTTAACCGGAGGCACGGAGAGGTAAACTTCTACTTTTGTCAATTCTTGACAGGGCACGGTTACTTCAGGAAATACCTGAACAGAATGGGTAAGGTGGTCACACCATACTGCCGGTACTGTGTGACTGAGCTCGATGATGCTCAGCACACATTCTTTATGTGCAGTCGCTTCGTAAGTTTGAGGGGCACCATTGAGTCCACGATTGGCCTGGCAACGCCTGAGACGATCGTGGAGGCAATGCTGCGAAACGAGGAGAACTGGCACGCAGTCTCAACATATGTTGAGAAAGTGGTGCGCATAAAGCGGGAGGAGGGTTGCCTTACCGACCCATGAACTGAGGTAGTTTCTGAAGTCCGTGGTTACCGATGGGTGAGTCAGCACGACCGGGTCGAAGCAGTGCTTAGGCGGGTCCCGACTCGGAACTTCGTGGGCTTGTAGATGGTCTTTTTTTTTAGTGAGTCAAACCTCACATACCCCGAGGTGATAGGTCACCCGGGGATCTGGTATGCAGATTTTTTTTTGCCATCTACACTAGGGGAAAAAAAATTTGCTAGTTTCTGCAACCACCCCAAAATCTGAGGAAGGCAATTTTAGAAATGTTTAAAATAAGGAACGCTGACAATGCCACTCGAGTGTTTATGATGGTTTGCTGCTTGATTTGTGTTTGAATAACGATGTTTTATTCAATAAACTTTTTTGTGTCGTAGACCCCTTGCCATGTTTTTCGGTTTTGGGTAGACCCCCTGCTTTTTTTTTTGTAAATTTCTAACTGAAGTGAAGTTTAATGTTAAAGATATAAAGTAAAAACACATGTTAAGTTTTATTTATTTATTAATTGAATTTAAATTAAAACTACTCAAAATAAAATTTTGTATCTACTATATAAAATATAGGTAACATAAAATAAACATAAAATAAACTAAACAATAAGTAAAAGTTTTTAGTGAGAAGGATGAACCTGATGCTTTAATAATAACTTATCAACATTTGGCGTCAATTTTGTAAAGTTTAATCTTAAATCTCCTCGGCTAATGAAGTCCAGTCTGTTTCTTTTTTTCGTTAGGAGATTGGTTACAGCACTGATCTCCCTTTCTACTAGGTATGACGATGGAAAGGAAATTAAAAATTCCCTCGCTATTTTGCATAATACGGGATAACTACCGAGTATGTTATTTTGCAGCCAGAATTGCTGATATCCGTTTTTAAACTGAACCTTAAGTTCTTCGTTTGTACTTAGTTCAGTCAGTTTCTCGTGTATTATGACATTCGTTTCTTCTATGTTACCATATGGGTTAATAATCCACGGTGGTATTACCATAGTCAAAACGTCCTCAAACTTAGTTTCAAAATCTGAATAGAGGGCATTTAAATGTTGAACGTAGGTTGAAACGTCGTCTTCCTGGCAGTTTGTCCGTAACAAATTGGGGAACTCGGAAAACTCGCCTCGTCCAATATTTTGCTTCATAAGTTTAACTCTGCCAAGAAACGCTGATAAGATGGACTTTGTTTTAATCAAATGTAACTGCAAATTAACCATATTACATTTGGTAAACAAATCTGTTAAATAGGCGATGTCTGTTTTCCACTTCATTAAATTGTCTTTTAAAATGTTATCTTTAGTATCCAGAAATTGTAAAATAATCTCAAAAAGTGCAAAAAATCTTCTCAAACATAATCTTTTTGACAGCTAGTGTACTTCAGTGTGAAAGAGTAATTGATGAAAGTGTTCGTCATTTTCTTCACACAACTACGCAAATAACCGCATATTAAACGCGTTGCTTCGGATTCAGTTTACTGCATCAATGATGAGTTGAAGATATTTAGGCAATCTAGCACTCAAATTTTTAGCAACTAAATGTTGTCAATGGATGACGCAATGTATTGCTAACACCCCTGACATATTTTGTTATAAATAGCTTATAGATCCACGATAACGTTCAACCATGGCAGGTGCTCCATCTGTAGTTACTGATATTATATTTGATAAAGGGATTGCTTTTTCAATGAAGTTATCCTTCAAAACATGAAATATTGATTCGCCTGTAGTGTCGGTTGTTAAAGTTCTTGTAAAGAGCAGTTCTACGTAGATTTCTTGATTCATAATAAAACGAACATACGCCAATAATAATGCTGCATTACCAGGTAAAGTTGACTCGTCCAGTTGTATAGAGAAATGGGTCGTTTGCAGATAATTACACAAGAAGCTTTCAATATCAGAACTCATTTCATCAATACGTCTTTCAATAGTATTGTTGCTTAAGGGAATTCTTTTAATGATATCAGATGCAGGTTTGTGTAAAACAGTTTTCAAAACCTCTTCAATGGCTAGCAAAACTAACTTCTCTCCGATAGTATGCGGTTTTTCGGATTTTGCTATAAGTAGCGAGATATTGTAAGACGCCCGCAAACCATCATCGCTTCTTTGTGACGTCGAAGCGAACATTCTGTCCAGCGTGGGTCTCTTCTGAAGTTTGTTTTTGAGTGTTTGAAAGTATTTCAAATCTTTATCTGGTTTATCAGGGTGACATCCTCTCAAATGATCCTGCAGCTTAGATGTTTTCAAAGTGTCATTGACCAAAACTTTGTTGCATAAATGATGGATTGAAGCCAAGCTTCAAATAATCAGCACTGTACTGTCTACATTTCTTTTTAGATTCGGACATGGCATCAGTCATATGTGGGCAAAATTAATCTATTTAAATAAGACATAAAGTACAGCAGCTGTATATAAAAAAATCAAAGTCAGATTTATATCGTATGATCTTAGATTTTATGGCAGGCATAGGCGTACAGTCATTATAAATGAATGTGAGAAGGGGAATGTAATGAATGTTACTTAAGGTTTTGATATGATGGAACTTTAAGGAAATTCGAAAGTAACATGACAAAAAATGTTAAAATAAAATATTATGCAACGAATAATAATAACAAATTGTTATGCAATTTATCTCTACGTACATTCGACTGTCATGTGTAAAAATTCACTGGTTCCACTTTAGTAATAATACAAAATTTTAATTTTAATATAGAGAAGTATGAAGAAGTATGTTTGAATATTAAACTACTAATAACTGAAGTCATGATTGGCGTAATTTATCTATCTTTGCTAACTACGAGTACAAACCTAAAATTTAATAAAAAATTATGTACTTACTTTTCTCCGGCACTCTCAAACAAAATAACACTGATTCACTATAATTTGTGTGATAAACTATCAGTTTATATTTTTTTTAATATTTTCTTAGCACTTTCCTTTTCAAGATTCAGGAAACGAATAAACGTATTTGTTTCACATAAGTATTTATAGAGTGACGAATTAAACAAGTCAGTGCAAGTTCGCGAAGCTCTGCGTAAAGGCAAAAAAAATTACATAGATGTTTCACCGCATACAAAAATTGTGTATAGCTAAATTTTGAAATGGATTTTTAAAAAATCCACAAAGCTCTTAAATATGAGAGTACTTTTACTTGATTCTCTCTCTGAAGCATTTAATTTTCATAACAATAAGAACAAAAAAAATTCTGTGTGGTTATTTTCTTCATTGTTGAATGGTGTGTTCGTGATGAGTGTTTTGAAGCTTTAAAAAAAATTGTTTTTATGTTTTTTTTGTTACTTAAAGAAAGAGAAGATTCTTAAAGAATTAATCCATTCATTTTACTATGCATATTATTTACATTGGGGCATCTTTGTAATTATTAAGATCTTTGCTCTGAGAATGCGCGTATGCTTGTAACAAGATGATACTGGTATATCATTATGTGCCGGTTTTTACAAGTTTAAATTGTATTGCGACCACAAAGCGAATGCCTACATCCTACAACTTACACAATTTGATAAACATATATAATGAATTTTTTACTTCACAGGTACTTTTATAAATATTGTATATGTCTTTATATTATAAAATAGTATAATGTAAGTAAATAGGTACTATCAGTGTATGTTGAGATCCACTATCGTGGACCACCATTTTCATTTCATGGACTTCCAATTTTTTTTCGCCCCTGGGGTCGATATACACCACTTTGGAAATCACTGGTTTATTGGATAGAAACCTTTAACCTCAAATATTTAACAGCATGTATTGTATTATTATGAATTATCCTGAAATTTAAATAATTGTGGTGTGTGATGAAGTGTAAATAATTTTATTTCGGATAACTGTTTCACTGTGTGCATTTACGCGCTGCCCAATTTCTCTCGTACTCGTTGTTACCTAATAAAACTTTTGATATCGATTCCATAACAATAAGTCAATCCATTGTGGCTTTCCGTTTGAATAAAAAGATAATAAAACTGCAAGTATTTTTCATATATTAACATTTTATTAAATATATATCAGATTTCCTTCCAGTTTTTGTTTTTCATAATAGCCATCGTTTTCATACTTTATAGCATTTACATGTATCAATTCAATTATTTTTAAAAAATAGAGTTTGATTCATATCTTTCACAAAAACCATTCGATTGTTTCCATCGCTCGTTTTATTCTTTGTTCCAATTTTATTCCTTTGTTTTCGCTTCCAATTTGATTCATCTGGGAACAAACTTGTCGGAAATAAAATAAACTAAAATTTTCACTATTTGCTTTTAAATTCTCGGTAATTTCAATTTCATGGTAATCTAAGTATATCTATAACAATTTTCATTTAATTCCAGTTTTTTTATAGTTTACTTTCTAAACGTTTATAAATGATTTCATAGAAATATTTTCAATGGATATACCTACATGTGTACGCATGCCATTATTAATCGGACCATACAGTGCCTAATGGCATTGGTAAGAGATTCGAATTATATTTGCTGCAACAGGTGTATGCTGTGCTATTAAGCTTCAGCTACAATTGTTTTTTTACAAATGTATGATGTGCGCCATCAAATTTCCCAGTAAAGCTTCCAATGGAACAATAAGTCCGGCAAAACTTGATTTAATTTGCTAATTATTACTTTGTACAAGTTTTATTTTATTTATCGTGGTTCATTCAAAATTTTGATCAAACTAGAAAAATTACTGCTTTTGAATCAAAATTGTGAACTCTGTAGTATTTCTGGCACAATGAAATTGATTGAAATATATCGTTGGCCTAAAAAAATTCTACATATTTTCACGCTGATATGTTACACAACAGATAAGAAATGAAAGTAGTAGTATGCGTATTTTGTACGGGAAAATTAGGGAACGGTGGAAATGAGCCTTTTGGTTGCTTCCCGAAATACGAACAAAATAAATCGAAAGTGATTATGTAACATCGCATTTTTAGTACATGCGATTTCATGTATCTCATGTCCACGACTTTCGAAGATACATTCCATTTTCTGAACTATTCTATGCCGGTGGTTTCACCGAAGGTTTTCTAGATTAATTTGGCTTTAATTAGATCGTCAAGATATTCATTTCACATGGAACATGTCCTTATTCGATCTTTTCTCATAACTAGCGTTTTTTGGTTTCCAAGGAACTCTCTTCTATTTGTGTAGATTAGTGTGGAATCTTACTGTTAGGCTCAGAAAAATATACTGTTATGCATTTTACACTATCATCGTCATCAAAAATACTATCTTATATTAAGAAATATATTTTTACATTCATATGATCGTATTGTTGTCACTAAGTGTTATTTATATAAAAGTTCATAAGAGGATACATTGAAATGACATTCATTAAATTGTTGACTTTTCTCATAATCTTTCTACCCTATTATCAAACTATATTCACGCTTGTTGATTCATATTATTTTTGCTCTAGCTTGCTTCCAAAAATTTCACTCACCAGAGGCTTCTGTAGCATGAGTGTCTTTCGATAGAAATCTTTAGAGTACAGATACATTTAACACATGATCGACATCTATTACAAAAATATCTCGGATTTATAGATTTAACAGTGGAGTTTCATTTAAATAGTGAAGAACAAGGAATCCCAGTGGTAATGGTCCGTAGTGTGGCTTCGAGGAAATCACTTATTGATTTAATTCGAGTAAAATGCTTATTGATTTGATAGATTTAAATACTCTAGATAAAAAGTATTAATTAAGTTTTTTTTCTCAAATGCAATAACGCTGCTTGTTTCAGTTTCAAGAATGTGTTCTTTGAATTTCATTTTTCCAACAATTACTTAAACGCTAAATTTTATCTTGTTTTGAATCTTCTAGAACGAGATTTTCACATACGTTTTTGTTAAACTTAGTAAAGCTTTATTCTTATTTTCTTAGGTTTTGATTCAAGATTTACGAGCATTGGAGAAATTTTAAAAATGCAGATGAAATAAATTATAATAGCTAGTGGTTGTTGTTGCTATTGTAGGAAGGACATGGAATTCACATCTTCACCGTTAGCAAAATGATAGATGAAGATGTTTAGATTTGATTTTTAGCTAAGAGATTTTCTGACTAGCTACAGTTTTACGTACATATGTTCATATCCTACATTATATACTACACATGTATTTTTCTGTTGTTACTTTGCGTAAATAATTTTCCTAGTACGCCCTTATTTATAAAAGTCGTGACTGTTATTTCTTCGTTCCAAATATCATGGTGGGCGTCTTGGTTACAGTTCTCCCTCGTGTGCAAATGTTTGACATAAAAGTTGGAATCGAGTCTGTTTAAAGTGTGTTCGAAAATGCATGATGAGTGGTTAAAGTTATTGAGAAAAATGATAGATTTTAGATTTAGACTTCATTGGACATTTTAGATAGTCAAATAAAAATGCAAACAGACGCCATTTCCAACCATTGATCTGAAAAGGTAGAACTTTATGATCTATCATATTTTAACCGGGACAGCTGATAAAAATAATATAGAACAACTAAATAGGTTTGACAATCGTTTTCAAATTTAACAATGCATTCGTGCTTTTGTGGCTATTATTCTCGAAACGAAAATCCAGGAACGGTAAAAATGTAAGTAAATTTAGGAACAACTGAAGTCCTTAAATAGCATTAAGTGACAAAATGACCAGACTAGTATTTTCAACAAAAATATGAAACACCATTTGTCTGCAAATTTACGTACGCACATTTTTAAGTTATTTTAAATTAGTTTATTGTTTAGTTTCTAAAAATTATTAAAATACATAAAGATTTTAATTGAAAGTTAAGGTTCAAACTATTATGAAGCCAAGAAAAAGCTTTTAGCGAAGCTCGAAGCTTTCACTCTATCAGTAATCTAGGCAGAGGCAAATTTTTAATAAGCAGGAAATTAGGTTGGCAAGTAGAAAGGTCGATCGCTTTGAAAAGCTGAATTGTCTGCAGCAAATAATGTATCATTGGTTATACCGACCATATTAAGCAAAAGCAACAATATGATTCCTATTATGACTCGTTTACACATATGACCAACTATTCGAAAAACGTTGGAAACTACTTCCCAAAATATTTGACGAATATTCAAAGTTTTCACTCAAAACTGTTTATTTAAGCGATAGACCCATTTTTAAATCAGTACGCCATAAAACTCGTAATGTCCGCATTGAGAAGATTTGATGGGTGTAAAATTCAAGTGCGCAGATATACATGTAGTGTAAGTAGGTAACATAGTCTCTGGTCAGAAATTTGTTTGCAAACATTCGAACAGTTAACTTCGTACCTATTCGTACTTCTGCATCTTGCTCATGATTTCGTAGTCAGATCGAATCGATTTGTAAATATCAACGGAGCCAACAGCAGACCTTTTTTTCAAATTGCTTTGACTCGCTACGTGAAATTGACAATATTTCGAGCGCCCTCGTGCAAGGAAGATACTTTCATAAACCCACAGAAACCCTCATAAAACAGGTAGTCACCGGATAAAACACCATTCACTCTCTTGCCATGGCTTGGCATATGTTTGAATACAGAAAAACAGGCGAAAATTAACGTAGTGACCATTTACACTCTCATGCTCGGCAACATTTGCCATATTTCGGAGAGAGTGTAAATTCTGCATTAAACTAAAACATATCCCTATAATACTTGAATTTGGCTGCGGCTCTCTTTGACAGTT
This sequence comes from Nemotelus nigrinus, assembly GCA_947369275.1. NCBI lineage: Eukaryota > Metazoa > Arthropoda > Insecta > Diptera > Stratiomyidae > Nemotelus > Nemotelus nigrinus. The sequence continues at coordinate 66,319,759 of OX376374.1, forward strand.
CAGACCAAAGCCTAATTTCACCTTTAATTAACATATGATATCTGACAACTAGCAATTAGCCCAGCACCAAATGAATATAGTAGTCGACAAAGTTGGTATAGTTCACAACCTCCACACTGCAAACAGTTTAATACATAACACCTAGGGAAATCTGACTATTGACCCTGAAGGTGCTCTGGAGCGATGAAAATTGCACATGGATGAATTGCTAAACGATCAACTCACCGAAGTATTGGAAGTTTTAACCAACGGAAGAACAAAATCTTATGCTGCTACCACTTACTAAACAAAATCTTATGCTATAGAAAAGATACAACGGAACCATAAAACGACTGAAACCCAACCGAGTTGATTCCATTTGGAGGGTCGTTACTAAAAGGTATATCCCATACATAAGAAAGTAGATGTCAAAACGTGCAGCAACTATCAGGGAATAACATTATTGAGTATGTCCTATAAGATATTCTCTTCTTATCGCTGTTCAGCTCAATCAATTTGTTTGATGAGCTCCGACAAAAAAGACGGTCTGGCTTGCCTTCTCTTGAGCGTGGCGTTGGAGAAAGTAATTCGAAAATTTAGCTCGTCAACAAGAGGAATCACGTCACCAAGTTTGGTCAAATACAATCTTACGCAGATTTTACTAACATCATCGGAAGATCTAAATTAACTGTACTAGATCGATTAGCACAAAAACTGGGGCTGGCTGCGTAAAACAGCTAGAGTTGCTCAAACAATTGAAATGGAGATTTAGTTTGAAATATTTCAGTCAATCATAATAAATTGGAAAAAAAAACTACACCGGTGATACTACAGTCTATCTCTTTATATCCCGAAATCTGACGCGAACTTCAAAACTAGTCTGTCCAGTGCTTACGTATGGATCTGAGACTTGGAAACTTAGTAGAACGCACTCCTCTCTGTTCGAGAGGAAACCCTGTTGATCGCGTATGTGAGAAAGAGCAATTCTACAGACGCTATGTACTTACATAGGAGCAGATATTTTGACAAGAAGAAAAAAAGCTCAAAAGACTCCGGTGTTCTGCGCACCCAGCTTGTGTGAGCGAAATTAAACCTGCTCAAAAACATTTTTGTGCAAATGTGATGGCAGCTGACAGCGGGGTAGATGTTGCATGCCGTAGTGGGATGATATTGAAAACGGCGGTTAAATCTTACGTGTCCTGGCTTTGGAACAAGATCGAGTCCGGGGGTGAAACTAGTTGTGAGAGGATAGGACCAGACTTCGGTTGAGCATCGACCATGCTAATGATCCCACCACAAGTCGTTTCAGTTGTTAGGGTTTAGATTGAACAGAACTTCATTTTCAACGAGTGCAAATTTACTAATTTTACGCATTGATTTTAGTTGGACATCTTTTTGAGCTTCGGTGACTCAAGAGTCCGTGCATTACATCCGTTCAGAGCTGCAGTTTGACTAGCAGCCCCAGACACCAGAAGCTAGTGGTCTACACAATAAGCGGCACATATCCATTCGGCAAATTGTCTGCTACGAATTCAAAGCAGTCGTTGGTAACAGTTAACCATAATAAAATGTTCTTTCGTGCCTTTTTGTGGTATGTACAAAAGATGAAACCATTTTTGGACACCATGTATCAAAGTGGATACAACGAACTGCTGTTAGCAGATCATAATTTAAAGTATCCCAAAATGTGCTAATTGTTTAAAGCGACCACCTGCAAACAGGAAAAATCCTCTCAATGGTATATTATACCCGGTTTTGCACCAATAGGAATCAAAAAAAGCTAAATTTGCTGCATCGAAAAATACTGCTTCAACTGGATAATGCTCTGGTGTTGCCATGGTGGAGTTTTGTGAGTTGTGCAACGCAGTGGTTCTTCATTCACCATCCCCACCACATATTCATTTTAGTGTTTTTTATAAATTCCCAAACTTCCAAAAATGGTTTAGTGGAAGGCACTAATGGATGAATGTCATGAAGTCATCGCAAAAACCGGAGTTATTTTAAAACTATCGAAAAATCACGACAAATGGGCAACATATTCAAACTAGAGAGTTGCTGGGCAGAACGCAGCAAAAATATTGTACTAAAAAATAAATTGGGATGCAAAAATGATGCAGAAGTGGCCCTCGTGATGTATCCTGGGTAATGGAAAATTATCTAGACTCTCCGTTTCTATAACATAACGACCGCTGTTAATCCTTGTATTATTATTCTTTCACGATTTTTGATCTGTCATGCTTGTAATATTCAGTACCTAGTTGTCTTCCTGCACGGTAGTGATAGAATTAAATCAGCTTGCCAACAATCATTTCTGTCTCGTTAAAATCCTGTTAGGCTTCAGAGTACGTTCTCAATCCCGTCGATATTAATTTGGTGGGGTAAAAAAACGCGTGTAGCCTACTGGGTAGGGCACTGGCTTGACTTGGGGTCTGAGGTTCTGGCTCGAGACTAGATACAAACGAAGGACTGCACACCGAGCTTTGAGTTGAACTGGCCCCCTATTTGACTCAAGAACTGGCGTTCCTGAGTCAAATAGGGGGCAAAGCGAGGCGAATCGTTTCACACTCATATACGCATTCTGGGAACCTGCGCGGCTGAGCTGCACATTGCTTCTAAATATGCAGGGGTAAGTGGAGATACAAATAATAAGACACCACTAGCTTTCAGCACAACTTTCTTTTGACCTTTCACTCTCGTTTCGAGTGATTCAAGGGCTTTGGTCTCCCAGCTTTACTCAAGAAATGCTCCAATGGTCAACTAGTTGTATTTAGTGCCGCATAATCTGAATCCAACTACTTCACTCGGGCTTACGGAACTAAAAGAAAATCAATTAAATATCTAAGGAAGCTTGGCAAAGCCTCTTTCGAGACACTGCTCAATAAACAATTCCTTTTATTGGAGAGCACGCGCTTCCTCAAAACCCTGCAGATTCTGCTCAGAAACGTCAACGGCCGGCTGCTCAAAAGAATTAAGAAGCTGAAACTGATAGTGACCACTCGAGGGCTAATTCGGCCTTTCGACAAGATCGCTTAAGAGTACCTTATCTGGGATTTAATTGGTTTCAGTAAAAGAGTTGGAATAATCTCGGCAAGCTGTCGACCATGAACCTGAGAAAACTTCGACGAAATGCACATAATCCAATACCGTATGTGTATAGTGATGCAAACAGATAATAAAAGCATCAAAACGTCGAATTTTCCTTTGCTCATATCTCAAGAATCGGAAGTCGCACGTCAATTTTGTATATTAAGGGTTTATGCTGAAATAATTTTGGCTCGAATGAAAAATCATTTCAAGCCAATAGCTAACGAGTCATTGGAGAAAAATTGATTTACGTGACTTAGGACCTTTTACAACTTTTTTCGCTATTTCGTCATGGACCTTTAATATTATGTTTCTCATCCCAAAGCAAACAAAATTTCGTTAAAAAACCTTGACTTCGATGTTTTAGCAGAGCAAGAGAGTCTAAAATGACTGAGCTATTAAATGCAAGATATACGTGTGCTAAACAAAGTAAAACATTGAATAGCTTTAGCCTCAGAAACGCAAAAAAAATAAAGTTTGAATCAAAAAGCTACAGGCATCGAATCAAACATGTATTAAATACTGGCCGCATTAGGTGAGGCAAGGGGCTCTTAGTGCTGCTTGCTAAACTAAAAAAAAATAAAATTCTGTTTATGAGTTTGACAAGTACCATAAGTTTCTGATAGTACGTCTGTACGTACTTTCAGTTGTTTCATGAACTGAATTTTTCTGAATCATGTGGTGGGAAAAGTTCATGAAAAGTACAAAAACGCTCTCATTACATTTCCGGAAAAGTGACAATCAAAAGTGTCAGTTGTCGGTTTTCAGAAGAACAATTAAAGTAAAGTAAAGTAATCCCACGACAACCCTAGTACGGGTCTAAGGGTAGATGCTGGTAGAGAGCTTCACTACAATTTTTCAATCAAATTAAACTCACTTTACCCGTGATTCAAATCAGGTACCTAATCATAGCTAGGTGAACTTAAAACTTGGTGGGCGGACCCTCGTCCAAATCTGGATTCGAACCAGGGACTCTACACACAAGAAGCCAGTGCTCTATCCCCTAGGCCACTAAAGCGGCAGAACAGTAGTGATTATAAAGTCATCCTAAGCGATGATAAAGTATCGTCACAAAAATATTCAACTTTCATAACAACATTACGCACAGTAGTATTTTCCAGGCGGAGGTTTTTGCGATTCGTAAAGCTGCAGATCTGATATATGCCAAAGATACTACAAGCAAAGAATTAAATATCTTTACGGACAGTCAAGCGGCGGTAAAAGCACTGAGGTCTCACACATACAAATCGAAGTGTGTATTCGATTGCATGCAGGCCCCGAACAGACTGGGTAATAGCAAAAGAGTCAGAATCTTCTGGATTCCCGGTCATAAGGGTATTGATGGAAATGAGAAGGTGGATACGTTAGCCAAGTATGGAGCTAGTCTTCCCCTTTCGGGATCGGTAGACATCTTTACTTCTATCCAAACGATTAAGTTCTCAGTCGACTCCAAAATGATGCAGGGTGCGACGCGCAGATGGGGTGCAACTCAGACCTGCAGGGAAACCAAAATCATGTGGGGGTCATACAATCTCACATCGACTAAGTACCTTCTCGAGTTAATGCGGATTGACTGCAAACGACTCGTTGGTATCATTACTGGCCATTGTTTTGTAGCAGCATATGCTATGAAAATGGGACTTCTAACGAGCGACACCTGTAGGATGTGTCAAGACCCGAGGGTCTCCGAAACAATTCAGCATCTCCTGTGTCACTGCCCGGCACTGGAGAAAACCAGACTGCGATGCTTCGGTGAGCCCTGGCTGGTGGATCTCTCGTACGTGGCAGAGCGAAAGCTGAAGGATATCCTTCAGTTCGTGAAAAAGTCCGGGGCCTTTGATGGCCGCTTGGACTGAACTTTCTTTCTCGAGGTCCATTTATCTGGTATCACTATGGACCACTAGGTCTATGTGTGGCCTTGTGCCAGCCAGTACAACCTAACCTAACCTAAAAACATACAAAACAACAAAAATATGATGCATGCCGCGCACATTTGAAAATATTTACTCGCGCCACACCGTATGATGTGCCAAATAGATATTGGCCGAGCCCAGGCGAGCCGAGTGTGTGGACGGTCCAGACAAGCGACTTTGACAGGTGTCAGAGGCGCTCGTCCGCTTTCCGATCGGAATGGATGTTGAGCACGAGCCAAAGCGATTTCGGACGAGCTGTCAAATGCCGTCCACATGTTCGCGGTCTCGTCTGACTTCGGCTCGCCTGGTCTCGGCCAATATGTATTTCCCACATGACACTTTTCTTTTCTGAGTAGCCTAGATTCGACTGAGATCTCATTGTTTTTCATGAAAGAGGGGAAATTTTTAGTTTTTAGTCAAACAGCGTACAAAAGGTCTGTTTCCGTACTTTCAGCAAAATGCAGCAGTAACAGAATTTTACAGCTTGATTATTTTTGTGGTGGGGGAACATTTGGAAAAGTACAGAAACGCGCTGCTGCAACTTGCTGCAAGTAAGAAGAAGACACTAAAAGTGACAGCTGCGTTGATTTGAATTTCGAAAAACGTTCTTGCGGACCTTAAATCAGCCTTATCTTTGTAGTATGTATTTTGTAGTATGCAAAATAAAAAAAACAATTGTGAGAAACATTGGTGTCATGATCACAGCCCACACACCAGATGAAGCCATCATATGCATTGGAAACACCTTGTGAACATATCCTTTTCCATCTACAATATTATCATATTTTGCTCGTGCGCAATTATGAGTTCCATTAATAGATATAACAGGCTCTATTAATGGAGCCCATATCAATATTGATCCGCCTGCGAAACAAAATTTATAATTCATCTATATTATTATGCCTGCAAAATAAAAGAACAGCATATTCCCGCCAACAATACATTTCATTTTCAGTTGCAATGACTAACAAGTTCAAAGTACAAATCAGTTTTGTCCTTATTAAAACCTAGCCTCCACCGAAGTCGATCATATACAAATAAGTGCACACCATGCACTAAATATCCACCATTGGATATTTTGTAATAGCAATAAAAACGTTGTGCGAGAAATATATTTCGTGTTCATTGGAATATTGCACAGAAAAGATTTTTCTTCGCGCGCTCATTTGAATATATATGAATTTCAAAGGCTCGCGCCAAGCCATGGCCTTCAGCAATGCCTTCTAGATGTACGGGCCGTAATGCAGAATGATGACGTCAGAGCATCGGGACAAATGTCGCGAAAAACACACGTAGTCTTATGGGACGTCCGCGGGAAAATGTTAATTGTACGGGTTGTGTTAAAGTGAGTGAAATGAAAACTAAAGTGGTTTATGCAGAACAGTGCTAGTGAACAGCTAAAACAGAAATTAATGCGGTGCGTGCGGTATAATGTGGAAAATTCGCTACGAAATGTTTATCGGTTGGTGTTAGGTTATGTGATGGTTCGTGTCGATTTACTGTCGCGATACAATTAATTGGTACAAAGTGTACGTTATGACTAAGTATTATTATTATAACGCGTCCACGCACAAAAAACTAACGTTTTATTCATATTTTAACCAAAAAACCGCAAGTGAAATCTCCGTGTACATCGGCACTGCCTCGTGGAAATGTCAAATTTCCTAAACTCATGACATCACGGCGAGAACGATTACGTAGCCTGACGGCCCGTACTTCTAGAAGGCATTGCCTTCAGCCAAGCCCATCGTAGTCGATTTGACAAGCTGCAGCAAAATGCCTCAGCTCAGTTCGGCTGTAATTTTCTTCAACTTGCTGAAAGAGGGGAAGCGATGACGTCAACAAGATTTTATTTGCAGCAAAAGTACGGAAACGACTTGCTGCGAATCTATTATAATATATTATAATAGATTCAAGTACGGAAACAGACCTAAAACGACTTCATAGCGATGCATAGCAATGCATGGGAGTACGCGATCAGACCTAGTATTTGCTCATCTTGTAGCTACTGGGTATAAAGCCAGCGCTCCATTAAGTAACATATAACACTGTAATTGGCGACTGTGCATAAAACCCGCATCCTGCAAAACGAACAATGTATCAGCTAATTTATATGGAATAATTAAATCAGTTTGTCTCATGAGTGTTTCCCTACAAACTCCAAAAAACGTATTTTCTTGTCAAATTGTCAATTCATCGATCAGTAAAGCAAATTTTATCGGTCTTTAAATAATTATCGAAGAGTGCAAATATGTTTTCAGAAGTACGTCAAACATACACATTCATAGGGAAACTTCCATCATAAAATACGCCTCTAGTTTATTATTGTTAATTTTTTCTGTGTCTTTTTCGTTACAATACAAAATAAAATGGATGAAAATCAAAAAAACTCTTAGGCAAGTAGATTTAATTTTATTCGTGCTTTAATTTCAACAGATGGACATAGCGAAGATCAAAAATATTTTCCGATGACATCAGAGTTAAATTGCCATCGATTCCAAGATTGATTGATCGAGAACTTTCCAAAACGTAACACCAGGAAATTTTTCAAATTGTTTCAAAATCGTTTCTGAAAGCATGAAAATAAGTTTCGAGACTTAACAATGTGTTATGTTAATTGTTTCTGATGTTTCTTATACTAATTGATTAAGTCAATACACTTTGATACAAAATGTTGGTTTATCTAAAATAATACTATACTAATCTATCTCACAGAGCTATTAGTCCATGAATATTTCATTGTTTGTTTGAATTACTACACTTGATCGAATCACGCGCAAGATTTGCAAGGTGAAAGTTAGACATAATGATGCAATGTTGAGTTCAAAATATATTAAATTCATTTATCAAAATGATTGACTTTAAGTTTAGAACGGGGTTTTAGTAATTCTGATAATTTTGTTTAGCAAAAATACTGCTGAAGAGATATGGTTTAATTTGCTCGAGTGGGAAAAATGTATCATTTGCCAACTTATACCTTGAGTTCTTGTCGTCGTGCATAAATATCAAGCTGTTTATCCGAAATGAACGTTATGCTAACAAGAAACACCCTGTTTGGCTACTGTATACCACGTCCGAACTCTCACTAGGGATGGCGAGTCGGGAGCTTGTAGCTGATCGCTGGGTAAAGGTTGACTAGAACTGATCGGCGCGTGCTCGCAACTATTATTGTAATTTGGGTTCAATGTGCCAGTGGCACTTGCCACAGTTAACTGACTATTGTGTTTTCTGTTGCCACTATGAACGCTTCTACTGCTGAAATTCAAATCGTTCCGACGCATTTTCGATCGTTTGCGGGGATTTGAAGCAGCCGACGTAGATGGCGCTGATTGATTACTATTACGATTCATACTGCAGCTACTACTATTGATATCTTTGCTGGTGGCATGTTTATGGTTTGCTAAATTTTTATAATGTCTATAATGATGAGTCATTAGTTGATCACGAGGGCGTGCACAGTGCCGACATATTGCAGGCGATCCTCCTCCTTCTTCGCTCGTGTCGCCTTTATCCTGCGCTTCGGAAGCAATTCTTTGCCTGGCCTTGACTAAGGGGCTATTATTTGGGAGCTTTTGACTAGATGTCAGCTTTACTGACTGAAGATCTTCCTGTTGTTGGTTATGATTGCGTTTGGTGTTTGGTTGGTCGTGATGCTCGTGCTGAGGACTTTTTTCGCCTGCATTTGAAGGATATGGTCAGAACGCTGTATCAAAGACGGCTATTGATCGCGATATAGCCTCATCGTTGCGACAGCACATCAGAAACTCGTCCAGCGTAACAACACCATCTCGATTCATATCCATTTTCTGAAAGAGTATGCAAGCATATTAATTACTTTATCAGAATCTATTTAATTTGTGTGAAAATTTATAAAAAAAATCAATCCGAAATAATAATATATCTGAAATTAAGAAATTTTTGATGTAGGAACTTTTCAATGATGAAACAATTGTCGAAACTCGATGCGATCTTTTAGCTTTATCTTTAAGCAAAGTCTCAACTTTACTTTAAAGTCAACTTTTATTGCAAATTTGCATATCTTCAATTTTTTTATTAAACTTTTTAGCTCTCACAAGTGGTAAAGTACAGTACCATACGTACTTGCCGCCGGAAGATAAGAATTTAAACGTCGTGATGCGAGGTCTTGATGGCCTTCACTGGAGGAAATGAAGGAAGATCTGTAGATTCAGGACTACTACTCGCTAGAAGTTTTCTTCCCCAAGTTCAGCCAGGGGACCTCAAAGCTGGCCCGAAGGCAAAGACTGAAACATACAATATTCAAGCAGTATGTCACCTCATTTGCAAAGTTAAAGTGCAACAACCACGAGTGTCATAACTGTCAGCAGTACGATCATACAGACAACAACTGCCATGCGCAACGAAAATGCAATCAGTTCGGAGGAAAACACCATTTCGCTAATTGCACGGATTAGTGCGAAGAAACTGCTAAATACCCAATCAAATATAGGGGATTTCTAAGGAACTTGATGAATATGACGAAGACGTTTCCACATGTAGTGAAAGCAAACACCACATTCTCGATAGCCAAACACACAACGCAACCTCCAGATAATTATAGTACAGTAGTGCTCCAGACCCTGCAAAATGTTCCACAACCAAGTAGCATAGCTTTACTATTTTGCAAAATGCAAGAACAGTTTCGGACCTTATTGAACAATATGACGGAGAAACTAATGCAGGAGATGCTCGCAGCAGCCCCAGCTCCAAAACCTAATAAATCTCATTAATGTCCATTCTTAACATATAACGTTTCTCATGTGGAATACAAACTTCATCATCAGAAAGACTGAAGAGATGGTACAATTCCTATAAGACTATAGGATTGACACTTCGATATATAACGATAGATTGACAGGTAGAAATGTTCTAATGGTTTTACGCCGACACCTGCCTTTGATGGCTTCATTCGGCGGTCCAACATTAGGATGGTATCCAGGGCAGCTTTCCGGATCAACAGCGTATCGACATCCGTCTTTACTACCAGTTTTAGTTTAATTCATGAGCTTAAATTCATTACTAGTAGAATGCGCACCTACCTTTATGCTATTCTGTTTTATAGCCCATTTTCCCGGATTCAGGTGGACAATATACCATACTATATTAGTCCTAAGCAAACGCCAGGCCCGGAAACGATTTCTGGTCATTTCAGATAATGAATCCATACTGCATAGCTTATAAACCACAGCCACTGCGATGCTTTCACTTAAGGGGCCATTCCAAAAGACAGGAAATATTTTCCACTGGCATATGTTGGCTAATCCTGCCCTCGCGGTACCGACACTTGTCTGAAGCAGTTCGTCTCGTGAACTTTTGAGCTTATTCTTTGGGGCCTATAGCTCATAAGGATGTGACTCCGGATCACCTTCTTATGATAATGATTAAGGTCGGGTCGCTGGAGAGGTGAAGAGAGTTTTTAGTCCCTTAAGCCGTTTTCGCAAGCAAACCTGACCCTTCATATAAGCGAAAAATGTGTGAGATGCTACCTCTTTGATATTTATTGCAATTCTAAAAGAAAGGCAGGAATACTCCTCGCACAATACTATTTGCTACTGTAAGTATTAGTTGTCGTAAAAAATTCCTTCACTCATTTTGATCTGCCAGGTTAGATATACGAGAAGATCATATATGATTGGCAGGTAGTGGCACGACAATCCTAGATAGAAGGGGTGGAAACCACTTTTGAGTTCAATCTCGCTTCCTTCAACAAATAGAAGTGACCGCCATCAAAGTGCACACGGATTTTTCCGTGGGGACTTCTGCGTATATTTCCCATGGAAACATTAACTTCAGCCTAAATCTATATAAGCCTTTTGAAAACGAAGGGCCTGTTTAACTTCCAGGAAATTTAAATGCTTACCATTACCAAAAGGTAGACGTAAGAGGCTATCAAGTCGGAATCGGCCTACAAAAATTCATGAAGGAAAAATTTAAACACTTTGGCACTGTTCATAGTCATGCCCTAGTCATATGGCTTTCGCGAAACTTCTTCCATAACTTATTAGCTCTCATCCAACCGCCAGCTGGTACTCTTCTTCATAGAAGATGTTTTAACTGCTGAACCCCTTTGAATGATGAAGATACCGAATCGGAATACTTTGCGAAATGCAATGGCGAGAGAATATTTCGAAGAAACACCCATAACCTCCAGCGACGTCAACAAAGCATTCAACACTGGAATCAAAAATCAAGCACTCAAAAAAGACCAACAAGGTTCAAACTCTGACAAAATGTTGTAGTATCCACAAACACCCAAAGGACATTAAGGATCTCTTAAGGAGGAAGAATTCAATTCCGAAAAAATCTAGAAGTAGGAGCGACACAGCATTAGAACGGTAACAAACAAGCTTCCAAACATCATAAATTGAAGCATTACTTAGTTTCGTAGATAGCGGTGGGGGATGTACAGCATAGAGCCTAGGGAGGACAGCTACTGGTGTATGAACAAATATTTTCGTCCCAAAAATAAAATTGTTTTGCTACCAATCCATAGGCTATATGGGCTGAAATTCTTTAAAGAAGAGCTTTACAGAACATAGAGCAAATCTTGCAAAAGAAGAGCTTGCGACAGTTCTTAAAGACAGCGGTTATAAAGTTAATTTCTAATCCGGAGAACGAATCAATTTCGCACAAAACTGACGACCAATAAATCTCCTACCCTCTGTGGGAAAAATCGCTGAGCGTCTTCTTCTTAACCGACTAAATGAGATAGTTGAGGAAAAAATAATCATCTCAGAGATACACTTTGGATTCAAGTTACTACACTGCAATGAGCTCCAAGTTGCAAGAGCACCACATAAGTACAGTGTTCAACCAAAAAAAATCAAGAGCCCTGGTAATGTGTTATGTTGTCATGCGTTTCATTAAGTCAAAAATGCGGAGTAATTCTCAAACTTCAGGATCCCATTATTCTTCATACAACTTAGTGCATCTTTTCTCCGGGCCAGAGCTTTCTGTATTGGAATAAACAACCACTTTTCAACAATGCAGACAATATGTCGCGGTTCACCAATCTCTCCTAAATTGTATTATTTAAACACAGCAGAAAATCCCAAAATGTCCAATGCAAACATAGCTCTGTACGCCAGCAGTAAAAGTATATCATCATTGCATTACAGCCCAAATCGAGCCTTAGCTTCTTTTATGCTCCGCTTCCATTCGTTTCTGTTCAGTGACCGTGTCCTCCAGCTCGGTGCTCTTGCGTGGCTTACCGACTGGACTGGCTCCGCTCGCTCGCCCCTTGAGAGACCACTTGGAGACTTGATTGTCGCTCATTCGTTCGGCGTGGCCAGCCAATCGCAGTTTTTGTAACCGTATGACGGTAGAGACTTCTGGCTCGTCACATATGATATACAGTTCGTTGTATCGTATTCGCCATCTATCACTTCCCGTATTGGACCGAGGATTCTTCGCAATACCCTTCTTTCGAATGTACGTAAGGATTTTCAGACACTTAGGTCAGTGTCCAGGCTTCGCTTCCATAGCGTTGCTCAGTTCTGATATTTTTTGTAGATGCAAAGCTTCGTTTTCCTGTGTACGTATCGAGACTTCAAAGAAGAAAGCACCGAAAAGAATGAACTTATTGAACCCATCGTTTGATTTCGTCATGCTCATTCCCATCCTCCGAGAGATTTGTCTTTAAGTACACGAAGTTGTCTACGTTTTCAAGGTTATAGTCTCCTATCGTTATGTTTTGTCTTACTGGCTTCTTTTTCCGTGATCGGGTCATAATTTCTTTTTTTGCTCATTAATTTGAAGACCAACGGGGATTTTTCTCAAGACATACTCAAGTGCTAAGTTAAAGAGTGCAGGCGCTAATACATTCCCTTGTTTTAGCTCTGTATTCTTCGAAAAGGAGTTGGTCACGTCATTTTGAATAAGCACTTGCGATGTGGAGTTGGTCATGGTCATTTTCACCAATCGATTCCAAACTGTAGCATGATGTTATGTAATGCAGTTCAGTTAATGCTGTCATATGATTGTTTAAAGTCGACAAAGTTGAATTGTCAGCATTTTTGCAAAATTTGTTTGACCGTTTATTTTTGGTCAATTGTCGATCTTCATCGTCTGAAACCGCCTTGATATTCACTGAGAATTTTTTCAGCGTGATGGGAAATCCTAAACTCTAAAATCTTCGTGAAAAACTTGTACGAGGTACAAAGTACTGATATACCTCTGTAGTTTTCGCACAGTAGTTTATCTCCCTTCTTGTGAATGGGACATATGACACTTTTTTGCCACTTATCCGGCATCGCTCCTTGTTGCCAGATGTTTATCACCAATCCATGGATTGCCTTTAAAGCGGAAATTCCCCCTGTCTTCAAGAGCTCCGGGAGAATCCCATCGATGTCCGGTGCTTTGTTGGATTTCAAGCGGTCCATGGCCTGTCAGACTCCATCTAATGAAAGAGGGTGGGATGAGACACTGTGAAGGTGTGTGGCAATTAGTGGCGGCAACTCACTGGCCGCGGGGACATTTCCGTTCAGTTACTGCTGGAAATAGGACACCCATCTCTTCTTCACCTGTTCTGAACCGCTTATGATGGTTCCATCGGCAGCCCTACATAGCTAGTGTGTAGTTTAAAGTTAATTTTAAGTGCCTCACTACTTTGTACGCTTGTCGAGTGATATTTAACTTAACAGCATGTTGTGAAAATGCTTTCGTTTCTTACGTCTAATTATTCTATAAGCTACTCTCCGAAGATCGTCATTTTTTTCTTTCTTGTCTCTTGTCGGTCGTTCAATGTGGATTTTGTAGACCGCATTCTTTTTGTCCAACGCGGTTTGATACTCTTTTTTGGCTGCTGCATTCACTGCACTTTTGATGGTAGTCCAGACTTCGTTGATAGACGTGATGTCTTCTTTCGAAACTTGTCGACGTCAAACTTGCGTCTTGAACTCGCTCTAGCTTCATACGAAAGTGATATTTGATATCAATATTGAGTCTTGACTAAGTAGTGGTTGGAGTCGCAGTTAGTCCCACGAAAGTTTCGCACATCTAAAGTACTGGAGGTCCACCTTTTCTTAATCAGAATATGATCGATCTGAATAAAGGTGCGGTCGTCCCGGGATACCCATGTTCTTTTGTGATTGTCACGATGCAGGAAATACGTCAAACTTACGATGAGGTTTGTTATGCTCGCAAAGTCGACAAGTCGTTGGCCATTGTCGTTGCAGAGATCGTGCTGGCTAAATTGGCCGGTGGTTCCACGGTGTGCTTTCTTCTTTCCAGCCTTTGCGTTGAAGTCAGCCAGCAGGATTTTTACATCATTTGATGGCAGATAATCATATAACTTTTCCAGAAGTTTATATAAATTCTCTTTCACTACCTCATCCTTATCTTTAGTGGGGGCATGAACGTTTATGAGCCAGACGTGAAAAAACTTTGCTCGAATGCAGATCGCACATAATTTTTCGTTGACAGGTTTCAAATCGATTGTTTGCGGTTCATTTTTTTGTCCACGACGAAGGCTACTCCGAATTTGTGACTTCCAAATGACTTTCCGCATTTGAAGATTATATACGATGTCATGTCCATAATCTCAGCACCAAACAGTTTCGTTTCCTCCACAACGAGAACGTTTACTTTGTGCTGAGTGAACTGCTCCAGGAAATGTTTAATGGTCCCCAGTCTGTTCAGAGTTTACGCGTTCTAGATTCCAATAGAGTAATCCATATTTCGTTTGCGTGGTCGTTTTCGTTGAACCGATCCAAGTATCTGAGGCGCAATATCAGGTTCCTGAATGAGTAACATTTTACGGGAACGGGCTATTGGCTCATTGCCCAACTCCAAACCCGGAGGGCCAGTCTGGTCAATGTTCCCGTTTTAAGGCGCGGAAAACACGCCCTCACTTTCACCTTCTTTTGTTTGCAACATTCATGATCTGCAATGTTATGAATGCTCCCAGCAGCCAGCCGATGTGAAAATGTGAAATCACTTCTTTCGGGAAGTCGAAGGTACGATTCAGTAGCAGAGTTGTAGATGTTGTTTGCAGCCAGCATTTCTCAGGATTTCAATTGCTTGTTCAGTAACCAACACCCGATGACGACCCCGTGGCCAATGCTACCATTTGCCTGTCTCTATAGGTATATACTATTGCTTAAAGCACTCAGAAGTTATATTCTCAAAACTGCGAACCTTTGTAGGACCCTACTAGAATATTTTCAGAAGTGGAAAATCTAAATAAGCACCGAGAAGACGCAAGCCATTTTCGTAGCAAAGACACCAACCACCAAAAATAACAGTCGACAACTAGATGACAGACTGACATTGGACAGCTAAATACACGGAGCTGACGTCCAACAATAGTCTCCCATGGACCACACACATAAAAACAAAAGCCACGATTAAGGTGCGATTGCTTGCGTTGCGCGCGGTTGCATTGCGTGCGGTAGTGTTTAAACGCAATGATGATTATGCCTCATTTACGATGGACGTAACGTAGGTCAGCACAGAATGAAGTATTACATAGCGCCAAAAAGTAGCAATGTCGGTGCGAATTATGACGTACGTAGCGCGGCGCATGGAACTCAGTTGAGTTCGACACATTGTATTCAAAGTAGTTTGAATAGAATTTTGAAAAAAGCTACATTACGGAACAAACACGACCGATTAAATTGTTATTTGCCGGTTATATATATGTGAAACTAGCAGAGCAAACGCGACGAAAGCTAACGGTGGAATTACGAAAAATGTATGGTAAGAAAATGCGGTTCGAGACGTTGATTTGGCACATCGCAATACTTTTACTGACAACTGTAACTAATTAACTACTACTGACGACTTCCCATCGGATCTTTCACAATGTAGATATGTGTTTCTTTGGTGCAACGCATTACAAAAACTAAGTATTGAGCACTTTTTGTGGTACGATTTCGTTAGCGTTGTGATGAGCCTTTAAGCTGAGGCATTCGTAAATAACGTCATCTAATTAAATGATTACAAGCTTTCATGTTTCGTTGCGCTTATATATGCGTTTATCGTAAATGAGGAATTAAACCCAATGCTTGCATGCGTTCCGTCTGTCAAAGCCGAAAGTAGTCAGTTTGAAAGTGGTATATAATTCACACTGAAATGCGGCAGTTGTTGGAAATGTTTTAAATTATTTGAAACAAATACCCAATCTTTCCTACAGTGAACAGAATAGTACGGAAGAATTGCACTGGGTGACATATTTGACTTTGGATGAGAGATGAGTTGGGCTGAAGAAGCGGTGCACCCAGAGAAGAGGAGTCAAAGTGCCGCAAGCACTAGCTCTAGGAAAACATAGTTCAGAGAGCGGCAGTTTAGTTTGAACTAGTGAATCAACAAAAAACATCAAAGTTTTTTGAGTTTTAATTAAAATAAGAGCGTGAATATATATGTATATTACTATTTGATCTAATAAAATTTGCTAATGATATGATAATTGCATTTAAATACTTCCCTTGCAAAGTTTTTCCGTTATTTATAGAACACGATTGAAATTTATTATTTACTTGCCGAAGTATATTAATGGATAGCATCACTATTAATGGCTCCATCGTGATAAAAATATCTTTACTATTTTTCTACTCATGAAAAAGTCCAGCAGAGATAGCCGAGCGTTGTTAAATGACAAAATAAAATAAGGACATACCAAGCATTTTTATTTCAGTGCTTGGATAAAAATTAATCCGCACAAGAGTATTTGTGAAAGTAACATCATATTGGAGGACCTGAATAAATTATATTTGAAATATTATATCTCCAAATCAAAATTGTTTTTTTCAACATTCACGCAAAACATTCACTCTATTTAAAGAACCTTGTTTGCCTTCAAATCACGGATTCACTTTTTATATTTTTCCAATCATTCAAACAAGTATTATCCTCATTTTATTAGAATTGAAATTGCTTCCCAACTCGACGAGAAATCTCCGACTCTCATTTTCCATTCAACCGATACTATTATGCTACGTGGTTGGCGGAAGGAAAACGATATAATCTCGAGTACGTACTTACCTGAAAAATTCGTTCGACCTTCTCCTTAATTTTCTCTTCGTCAGGACAAGTATCAGGAAGCCGGCCGACGAGCTCGTATATGGCAGTCACAATGTCAGTCATTTCCTCTCGCGTTATGAAGCCGTCGCCGTTGATATCGTACAGCGAAAACGTCCACCTGAGCTTCTCCTCCATCGAGCCACGCGATAGTATCGAAAGTCCATGAACGAAATCCTGTTGAATAAAGAGAAAGCACGAAACAGATTTAGAACGAATGCTCCATTTTACTTTCTTGGTGAGACGAAAAGCTATTTGATTTTATATCAGGCGTCTGGATCGGTTTATTAATCCTTTCGTTACACTGCTGAGATGAAGATTTAAAGTCTTCGTTGGAAAACACGTCTTTGCAGTAAAGGCGCAAACGGCGGTTGAATGGGATGAAAAGGTATTTTGTTTTAATAAGGAAAAGTTTTAATTGATCCAGAAAGCATGCGAATAGCCAGCAGCTACCAAAGTATTGTGTTCTTTACTTAGTACAATTTTTCTCATAGGCTTTGAGCATTGCAGATTTAGACTCTGATGTTAGCCACAAAGAAAAGGAAATTCTGTAGACTACTTCTTAACAAGGAAAATTATACGGGAATGCCGGTTATTTAGTGTAAAAACGGCGCATTATAAGTTGTTAAGATAAGTTCTATATAAAGAATTAAATATAGGGGCTGAAAAGTTGAGCTAAGTTCTTAAAATAATTAGGCAGATTAAAAGCGATCTTGAGTAACGAGTGAAACGGAAACAAACCATTCGGAAGTCATATACACAATAAAGGTTTAATATTAAGAAACGCCTGTTGGAACACCTGAAAATGTACGTGAAACAGCGTTTCGGTATCAACTGCTCAGAACAATAGGAGGCATGGGCTAGTTCGCAGCATACCTATTTGCTACAATTAACCTTTTCAGAAATGACCTTCCAAGCAAAATCCAATTTATGACGATAGCAATGATGATGTGGTGGTAACAACCTGCTGCCAAATGGCAAAATTAATGAATATTTTATGAAAGAAAATGAAAGTACGTTTGAAGCGCAATTAGTTTTCTGTATATTATGTTCGCTTTTTGGAAATGTGAATATATCTACAAAGTACAATACACGGTTAGAAATTTTCGGATAAATTTGATAAATTTTGGAATATATATAGGTCCAAACGAAAGTTAGTATCAATCCAATAAGTTTGGTTAAGATAAAACAATTTCATCTGATAAGATAAAATCAATACCAATTATTCATATAAATTGAATAAGACGCTCTTATAAACGGTATTCGAATTGCATATAAATGAATACACCACATTCTTATTAAATGTACACCATTTTGAATAAGAAATATATTATTCTAACTCTGAGGTCACACGATAAATTTAACCCATTTCAAAAACCCAAAATCTTATTCTGGTTTTTTCCCTCCTTTTTTATTATGAATATATATATATATATATATAAATAATATATATATATATATATATATATTATATATATATATATATTTATATATATATATATATATATATATATATATATATATATATTGGGAACACTTATCCATTATGATGAAAAAAGAATGAAAGCAATTGAATATTTATGCATTCAAAGATAAAAGTAGGTGTTGTGAAAACACTTGACATAGTACACCAAGTAAAACTTTTGAGTATTAAATTCAATTATGTACTGTGAGATGGATAACGATTATTTGTTTTATTATTTGAAATAAAAACTCGATAGATTTTATTCATATATACTTTATTAACCAAAATCAAAGTTTTGCAATCTTCATATAGTGATTAAAGTTCTTCCTTATGGCTACCAAATAATTTTCACAAATAACTTTAATAAACACTCCCGAGTACATTTTCGCGTTCAATTAACTTCACTTACAAACTCGAAAGTTAAACTCGAAATGCTAACAATCCGTTTCACGAAAACACTCCCGAGTAGATTTTTGCGTCCAATGCAGTTCACTTACAAACTCTAAATACAAATTTTACGACTTGCGACGCTAAAGTAATTCTAAACAATTCGTTTCACGATACCACGAACTTTATATGAATTTATGATAAATATTACCCGATCTTGGTATAAACCAACCGTTTATACGAAACTCGCACAAAAGTTATTCCAAAATCGGATAGAACAATTTTATCCAACGTCAAAATATATCATCTATACGAATATTAGGATATATAATAGTACACCATTGTGAAGATCAATTTTATCCGAATATTTTTCACCGTGTATAT